>JAAAKL020012480.1:0-13009 GCA_010016065.2 Carybdea cf. marsupialis auct. non (Linnaeus, 1758)
GTCAAAACAACACCAATCTGGCAGTCAGAATTCTGATTGGCTACCTTGTAAAACACAGTTGGGTAAATAATTTCGTTTATTCCCTTCTCAGGTTATTTCCTTACGAATTGTGCTCTGAGGAGCGTCAGACGAAAAAGCTTGTAAGTATAAAATGAATTCGCTATTTCGTGCAGTTTTATTGTTCTGTGCCATCAACAAACTTTTTAGGGATAATGATTGTATTAATATAGCGACGTTTAGACCCAAATCTAAACTAAACAACAAGAATATAGATGTTGCAATTTAACTATGTACAAGTAAGATTGAGCCAGGGTACTTTCTATTCAAGTAGGAGAATGTAGTATTTGTAATGTTTCACAGAACGAGAACGAGGCATCTAATAATTTCCTTCAAGAAGAATCAGTTGTCATTAATCCATTAACCACCACACCCACGAAAAATCGAACTTCATCCACCAAAAATGTATTTTTATTCAAGTTCAACATGCTCATCTATGATTACCAGAAAGTAGAGAACTTTGCTGTCACATTTATGTGATACTGGATGTACTATCTTAAAGTTGTTGACATATTGGAAAGGTGTTAATTGTGATGTCTGGAACGCTTGAATCGCTCCTGAGCAGACAGTACTTTGCCTTTTTCGTTGCCTACGTAAACTGTTTGTTCATGCTGCTTTGTGTCACTTATATATTACACTGAAGTTATATCAAAGAAGAGAATGGAGACAATCTTAAGCTGAAATGTCAGAATTTTTCTGTAAGGCTGTTTTAAATTAGTTAGTAAACTTAATAACACTCACATTTCCAGATACGCAAGGCAGGAACAAATCGGTAAACAAGATTTAAGGTTGCCTTCCAATAAGGGCTTTAAAGCATAGCTTCATACAAGATACAACTTTCTATATTTGGCATCATTTTCTTGACCTGTTAGGCATCCGCATTTGAAGTTTTGCTGCTTTTAGGTAATGCATTACCACTCGGCGGATGAAAGCTAAAGATCAATTTTTTAGCGGGACGGAATAATGACAGTTACATGACCATTAAGTAGTTCCATTCCTCCAATATGTGAGGTCGTTTGAACATATTGTAGCTGTTTGTAGAGGGACTTTAGTGCTACACACTGGTATGTGATAAATAGAAATGTATGTTGGAAATTACAAGATCATTGCCATTTCAGGTGTCATGGAACAGCCTTAATTTAACTTGTCTATGCACCAGCTTTATTTAATCTGAATTCCTCTAGAACGTTCTTTAAATTTCCAGAACATTCTACAACCTTTCAGAACTTTCTGGAACCTTCCAAAACATTTTAGAATGTTCAGCCAAGTTCTATGGGCTTCCAAAACCTTCTAAGAGTTTCTTAGTAGCCTAAAATAGAAATTTCCAGAATGTTCAGGAATATTCTATGACTTTCTAAGAATTTCTGTGTACACAAGCCGAATTGCATATAAGGCAGTAAAGCGGGAATTTATGTATCTTTCATGGAAGCAATGAACATAAACTGTAAATAGGATAATTAATGATCTGCTAATAAAATATCTGATATTGAGCTACCTGTCATCTCTGTGGAATACAACACCAGGAAATAACACTGATGCAATTTCCTTAACCATATGATTGCATCGATCCTCTATCCTCACGTGTTATTTCCTTTTTATTCAAATTTGATTTCCTTTACAAGTTCCCGCACCGTAGAGTACCGGTTGCACGTATGTCTTATCCTTTCTATACTTTAAAAGATATCAGAAAGAAAAGTAGTTGTCAAAATATTCCTTTTTATTGCCCCTGATTTGTAAGTTGAAACTACTGCTATCTAAACTCAACAAATAGACGGAGTTTCCTCTGATCGAATATTTTATTAACACTAATAAGTAAGAAAGATATAACAATTCGACTTCTAACCAAGTCGTCCACACTCTGTACTCCTTTCTATAAATCCACAATTCTACTAAACTCCTCAGGCTAAACTGACTTAAAAAGCATCTCTGTTGACGTCACGTCACGTGTCTGTTGACGCCCAACTAGAACTTAGACTACTTCCCGATCAGCCCCAGTCATCGTTTCGCATCACACAATCAAGGATTGAAGGGGCGTCCTGAAATTATAGAAAGGTTTCCTCACTTGCAACTTAATGGAACTAAATTTGGAGGAAAAGAATTTTGGCGAATTTGGTGGATCTGTAAAAAAAATTGCCAAAATCCGCCAAACTTTGTTCGCGTCAAATTAGTTCGCTTAAGCTACTATATGTTATAATGAGGATGCAAAAAAATAAAGGAAACTATCATCAGAACTGAAGGCAAAACGTTTGTAACAGAACATGATGCTCTTCATTCTATTTATGTGTTCGCCACTACTGCATTTTTGTCAGTGTATCGTACCACCCATTTATCAATTTTGTATGGTCATTTACTTGGGACCTCCGTTCTTCTCATAAATCGTATTCAACGATTTAAATACGTAGTTGCTGGGGTTCTGTTCCCTTGGTACCTTATATCGTAAAAATATAGATTAGATAGACTTACAGGTGTAAAGATTGGAAGAGTCTTAATAATTGGGAAACAGCAGGGATCGTACGTAAATCAAAACTGAATAACATAACAAGTTTTAGTTCCATTAACTACGTTTGTTGTCTATTAGACGGTGGAGGGACGTTTGAGCCATTCTTGTTTCTAAGACTAACATGACAGCTTCAACCAGACATTTTTTCCTAAATTTTTGAAGGTATTTTGTCTTGGTAAATGCGTTAGACTCCTATTTTAAACTCTTTTGGTTGTTTATTTTCAGATTGAGGGACGTTTGAGGCATATTTGTTTAATGGCCAGCATGATAGTTTCAACTAATAACTACCGAGATATTTTCCTGAATTTATGAAAGAATTTTGCTTTGGCGAGTGGTGTAGTCTCTTCTTTATAAAGGCCACTCTCCACTAGGCATAGATTATCTCGGTGGGCTACATTTTGCTGCTTGACATTTTCCACAGCGGAGTTGCAATTCAATCTCAAATATGTTCAGCGACAGAGTACTCACACCTTCAACAAAAGTATAAACAAAATGACCGAAAGTGAAATCCAATATCGGCTAGGGTTTGGAAGACATTCACATATAGTTGTATTCATGATATCACCCAAAATGACGAGACTGTCATCCTGTGTAGTTTATATGGAAAACTCTACCTACTAAAGGCTTTACATATAGTTGACCACGACAAAAGGGCTCATGTCCAGTGAATTAGTGAACATGAGTTGAGCCACAGTATTACAGCCTGGAAATAAACATTTCCTATAAATGTAAGTAAGAAAGATATGATGTCAGCCGAATGTTCTGTGGGCTGACATTTACAAATAACTTTCAGTTGTCAGATATTTGTGCATCTAGAACTTAACAAATTTAAGTCAAGTGACAGCTCGGCTATCTGGAAGACGTTGGGTTGAGCTAGTACACTTGGATGAGTTAATACAAATACAATAGCACTATCAAAATGCTAGAGAAACCAAAGAGTAAGATGGTTTTCTCACTTCAATTTATGTTGGTAACTTCTTTGGCTATTCGACTTGCGTGCTTGTCACTCAGCATAAACTCCTACTCGTGTCACTGATACAAAATCCTTCACTTCCCAAATAGATGCTTCCGTGTGAAGCCAAGTATTTCAAATACAACTAAGCCTTTGGAATAGCTGTTGGAACTCTTTTATGATAACATTATAAACATTATGATATGCTGTTAGTTTTCCAGGCTTCAAACATTTGCCTAGTATTCACCACTTAACAAGCCGCGTTGCTTTGACCGCCATTTTATTAGGCGGAGATGATGCATTTCTAATGGTATGGTGCTGAAAAGCAGCGAACAGCAAAAAGTGTAACTGAATACTATTATTCTCTGCTCGCAAAATGTCGAGGCGACATAGCTAGATGTTACGAAATGATTATTACTGCGCATTTGGAGTAGCGAAAAATGTTGACCGCCTCGATATATTCCGCCTAGTGGAGATTAGGCTTAAAGGGGGATGTGAGGTCCAATTTTCGTTTGTCACTTATGCATCTCCTATATAGCCTTAAGCAGGCATTTCACAACAGAGAATGTGGCTTCGGCAACAATTCACTGATTAGACGATGGGATGCGCCCATAAATTTAAGAGGTTTGGGACGTCTATGGATACGCCCCGTATCATCTGTGACAGACCTTAACCATTGAAATCTACATAAATGTATATATGTACAAGTATATTTTTTATAGAGAGTTCAATGGCCTTAACATGATTTGTCAAAAAGAGGTTTGGGGCATATTCAAACCGAGATTACTTGCAGATGGTAGAAATTGCAAAAACAGAACGCTGCGGTGTCTGGAGTTACGTTGCAAGCAGTTAGTTTGGCCGAACAATTTGTTTTATCGTTATATTTTAAACTCAGTGATCCCTCCAGTTTCGCACTTCACGAAGAAGCTAGTTTAGAAAGATCCTGAAATTGGGATACAACCATGGCAACAAGCGTTTATGCCGCCTGTCGATATTTGTGTCGACCTTCAGGAGGCCTACTTCAAGTGAGAGCAGCAAGGAGTTTTTATTTAAGTGCAGCGTTGAAATCAGAATGGGATTACAAAGAAGGGAAATTCAACAGTGTTCACGTGCGTCTGAAAAATAGTGTTACCCTAGCAAATAATTTTGAAGACAGATTTAGAGGTATGTGGATCTGATTTTTTGCAGCTCAGGTGCATGCGCGCGCTGGGCGTGCTAAACTTGGAAGGCTGGTACCGGTACATGGTGCGACTCATGTGCTACAGTAAACAGCCGCCTTGTTTAAATTATGAATTTTACGGTTAACTGAAGTTGAGAGGTAACTTGCCTTGGAGGGATCGAATGGGGGGGGAGGGGGATATAACATGCAACCAACGTATTTTGAAAATTGATTTTGTTGACGAGATTTAGGAATTTTTTCAGTCAAAAATTATATTTTGTGGTGTCATGAATGTATTTCCGTCTAAAATGGCATTATAAGGGAATGGGGTTGTTTCAGAAAATAGGTCTAGTTCTATGCCACTATGGTTCATACATTCTCCATAGCAGTGCTCCTTAAGATCAGATGAAAATGATATAAAATATCATGCATAAAACCTACCATGATTTTTAATTTAGCATATTTATAACATTGTGTTGCAGTATCATCCATCTCTATGCATATTGCCATTCACTGTATTTTAGAGGTAAGTGGATAAGTGCTTGAGTGGCTGAAACAAGCAAGGAAGAAAGTAAAAGCAACAAAATTTTTCCCATTTCTTTAGTGGATGTGCTATACAAATAATTTATGTTAATATCATTGTTTCACATTGACCCTCTTTCTTTCTAGATTTTATTCACCAATTGCAGAGTGAATTTTCAGGCCTCAGAGCTATTCTTTGCTTTATTCCCATGTGTCATTGCCATGTTTGCCAAGATATGATAAATTTGGGATTTAGTGTTCATCATGCAAAGAATGAGTATATTGCAATGACAAAATGGATGGTAGACAATGAGGAGAGTAAGATACCTCCGTTCTCAACACATCAAGTTGGAGTCTCTGGTATGTATCATCATTGGATTATGATTCTTTGATTATTTCAAGTAGCATTTCTGCTTCTAATCCACTTAGTGGTTGGCTTGTTTTTTTGCATGCAATAGAATCATATATTTGTGACAATGAACAATGTTACTGAAAGACTTGCTTTTGAGACACATACAATTGCAGTGTAATTGTAGCAATCATTGTGGCCCAGTCAGCTTCTAATCCATCATACTGTCATATTACTTATTTCATGTCGCACTGAAGCGGTAAGTGAGCAAGACATGGTGAGACAATCTTAATACTTGGAGCCTTACCAAATGTATCCATGTGTATGATCTCTTTATTTTTGAGGCCCCTGGGTGGTAGGATAATGCCTTGGGACTTTCAGATTCAATTTTTCAAGTCCCCTAGCTTGAATGGATTGCAAAGACTATGAAATCACTCTGGTCACTTTTAAAAGTATTCTTGGACATATTCAAAACACAATTGCCCTAAGATATGCACTTCAATGGCAGTAGTAGTGCTTGCACTTCCAAATTATCAGGTGCATAGTCAGAGGATGGAGGAGGGGGAGACTTTCCCTACCCTTGTGATCATGAATAGGTTGCCCTTAAGTTTTCCTTTTGGGACGTAAAATAATCTCAACCATTGCTGTACCCATTTTGGATGACCACATAAACAGCGTATGTGTAAGGACAAAGTATCACACACGTTCAGAAATATTTACTCTTGTGCCATCAGTACTAATGTGTAAGCTGCAAAGTGATCTGGAGGGCTCATTCCAAGTTATTACTGAAAGATTTGCTTATATTCTTGAAGACTTGCAGTTGCAATCAGAATTCTAAAGATGGAAACAAATGTGGGAGAAGAAGCTTGTGTAAGAATCCTCGAATGAACCATTTTCTCACAACAAACCTACAAACAAAAGAGTTAGTGGAAAAGTTGCCTATTAAGTGGAGGAGCTCCTGACAGTATGCTGGTGGCATTGAACACAGCTGATATAGACTTTTTTCTGAACATAAGAAAGCTGTTGCAGATTGGCTGCGTTTCCCCAGTAGGTTCACCAGAGGCTGAATGAGCAGCATCAGGAATAAGGCAGCTCAAGACACCTTATTGAAGTTCAATGACTGATGTGTGCAAGAGTAACCTCAACTTGTTACAGTTGCAGCATACACTCTCACTACCCTTCATAATTGGAGGATGTTTCAAAAGTTGTTGACATTGTTTTCGTCTGGTGGAGGCACATTATATATTTGTAGCAAGTACCAGCTACATTGCTGCTATGCATGTTGTTAGTATTTTCTTTTGTATTCGTAACATCAACAATAATTGTTTCTCATTTGAATATGTGCCCTAATTCCAGAAACCTCCCCTCCCCTAAAAGCCATGCCTGATTATATGCCTGTCTTTCTTCATTTGAAGTTCAGCTACACTAATATTGGTTACAATGCTGTCTTAAGGCAAAATAGATCTATTGTCACCTATTGGCTCTTGTTTCACAAATACTGTGTTCTTTCATCTTGTAGGGTATGTTCTAGATGAAATTAATATGAAAACACTTGTTGTGCAAGACAAGGGCAAGGTATGTTGATGCCATTCTGAAACCATTACAAACTATATTTACCGTTATTATTATGCTAAATGCTAAAAGAGCCGCTGCGGCCTAGTGATTAAAGAATCGGACTTGCATGCCAGAGGTTGTGGATTCGAATCTGACCTAACCTGATATAAAGACTATCGGTTGGGGAAGGCAACGGGAGACGACCCCTGTAAATGTGCTCTCTCCCCAGGACATTGCTCACTCTGGCTGGCGAATAGGCTACGCTTGAAACAGAGTATGCCACAAAAAAGAAAATAAAAAGACTTACTTTTATTGTTTACCATTACATGTATTCATTCATTCTTTAACTGCTGAGTGACTAGCTAGATTTATAGTCACAATAATAGTTTGGTTGATGGCGGTGATAATAGCAGTTAGGATTGTGATGAGGATGATAATAAAAACAATGGGGATGACAATGATGATAATAGTGATGGGGATGATGATGCTGATAGGAGTGATGCTGCTGTTGATGTTGGTGATGATAATCATTATGGTGGTGATGATGATGATAAAGATGTTGTTGTTGTTGTTGATGATGGTGATAAGGGTGATGGTGATGAGGATGATGATGAGGATGATGGTGATGATGATGATGATGATGATGATGATGATGATGATGATGATGATGATGATGATGGCAAGAAAAATGACTGTGGGGTACTGTTGGTACCATTATTACTTTTCTGAATAAGTCATGTAGAGGAGTAAGCACTTGAATGCCCATTCATTTGTCAGTCACATACTACACCTAAGCAGATTGCTTTACTTCGGTTTGATAGCAAGGCTGCTCTTGAGTTTGAAATAATAGCTGGGATCATAGGAAGAGTTAGAATATCTCCTCGTGAAAAATATTAGGGATATTTTGAATAAAGTAGGTGGGTAGATTTTTTTGCTTAAGATAAATAGATGGGTGGATGTATTTTATATCCCATTTTTTTAAAGATTTGACTGCAGATAGATACTCTTTTTATTTTTGTGAAAATGCAATATTATTTATTGTATGATAAACTGAATGGTTTTTTGATAAAAGTGTCTCTGTTTTCTGAGACAAGTGCACCAAATAGAACAGGGAACAGAACATATTTTAAATTTCAATAAAATGGGGTAACTGGAATAGCCTTGCTTTTGGTCAAAATCAATAAACATCCCAGCTGAATTAGATGAGACTTGAGAGTAGTGATACATGGTTTTACTGTCATACTTATGGATCAAAATGTGGTGATGTAGCATTTCATGTAAGTAGAGTTAAGAATAAAAGTACAATTTTTGTTTTAAGATACAGGACAAGTCTCTCAGAGTCACCAGAAGTAAACACCTCACAGGCTCTGTAACATTTAGATCTTGAGGTTTAAAGAAGTGTGCTTGTCATTTCAATGGTGCTGCCTTAATCTTAAGTTAGGTGAAGTGTGCCTACTTCAAAGTGTTTTATTATGTTAGAATGTACCTTTTTTAATGCACTATTTAGACCACCATTGATGTAGCATTGATTTGAGGTCATGTCTCCAAATTAGATCACAGTTGAATTCATGTGAAATTTAAACATGGTTATCAAATGTCCTCTCTCTGGGAATATAAAACTTCACCACTCGCCATACATAAAAACAAAACATGGTGTCAGAAGTGCAATTGTTCAATTGATTCCCCACTGTCCCAATTGAATTGGGGAGGTGAACTGCTAGTTAGGGCATTGTCATGAATGTGAGTAACTGACGAGGAACAAGTTGCAGAAATGCTGTCTGGTGTGCCAGATGTAACCATCTTGAAAACGATGTTGCAGGCTTTAGAAGTGAAAATCTGATGAGCAAGAATGATAACAACCACAGTAATAACACAAACGGTGTCACATGACTGCCACCATGCATGTAATAGCGTTTGGAAGATATTTGGCCTATGATACAGGAATAGTTACTAACTGCTAGTTCCAATATGTTAACTATGATGATTAATGGGCATGTTATTTGATACAATCATTTGTTTACTGTCTCCCTAGACTGCAAGATGGAAATTTCCAGGTGGTTTCTCTGAACCTGGAGAAAACATTTGTAAGTCACTACCAGTTAACAGTTTTTTCCTATGTTTATTACTAGTATCTTGTCAGTGGGGTTTACATATCGTAGCTTAGTTCATCGAGTGCACACGAAGAATGTGTTGTTTATGAGTTTAAATCCTGTTGGCAACAAAGTTTACCTTGATAAATAAATAGAGGTGTCTTGACCTACACGCCACCTAGACTAGGTGATCTGTTACTTCTTAACTTCATTACTACAATTTTTTTATTCCTACAACTCCAGCGCAAGAAGATCTCTTTAATTTGGCTTCGTACTCCTAAAATGTTTGACCCACCTTAATACCTGCTATTCATATGCCATTACTACGTGCCAATTTTTATTATTCACTTGACGATCAACTTTCGATTTAAGCTTCTCTGATAACGGCTTTAGAAGTGGTATACAGACATCATGTGGCTTCTATTGTTGTTTTTTGAGACCCAATGGTGACACGCTTTTCCGTTTCTCCGGTGTCTTTTGAAATCTATTAATCCCTGGCCGTTATCGTTGGTTTCGTGACCTGAACTTCCAACTGCTTTCGTGATGCGTACTACCTCTTGCCAACGTTAACAACTAGTTGCAACTAGCCGTAACTTATTCCAGTGACTCCTTCGAAGTTTTAGGTTGTGTTCTTCTTGTGTGCCACTGAGTTCGTGTTTTTCTTTGCGTTTCCCCCTCAAGCTGACACTTGTGTAAGAGAAGTTAAAGAAGAAACTGGTATAGTCTCAGGTAGGGTCTGTATTATCTTGGTACTATGAGAATATAAAGAATAGATAAAATCAGGGACAATTTACAGGTTCCTGTAGCCTGACGATGGGATAAGTATCTCTTGAAACGTAGCATAGAAAGTGGACGACTCACGACGTCATAAACTCTACAATCTATGACGTCAAAGGAGTCAATAAAGTTAGAATATTTAAAGTTAACAGATAGAAGATTTTATTGAGAGTGAAAACGTAACATTGGTACTCCATGAACTGTGGGTTTTACGGTGTGATTTGTGATTGTAGTCAGGATGCAACAGCGCACAATAATGATCAGACGTCCAGCAAGACGGTGACTCAAAAACAATTTATATGATCGTGTATGCCAGCAAAATCGCTTTGTTCAAGCATTGCATGTTTTAAGACTTACTAAGAGCTTTGAAGGACGAGGCACATCCCGACTTTGAAGGGTGAAGACTTAATGTGTACAGTCTTTTGTCAGTCAACAGTCCTTCAAATTTTGGGAAGAGTGAAGGGTTTTCAGCACAGGTCTACAAACCTTTGAAAATTCAATGAATAAAGACTGGTCAAGAAATTTTGGTGTCAGTGAGCGAGAGTCAATGAACTTTTTATTGCCTTGATTACATTGTGACGTATGTTTGCCCGTAGGCGAAGTCCAGCAATTTTGAGTAATCCGTTTGGGTTCTTTTTATTGGTCATAGTAAGTAGTCGCCCAGACTTTCCCTTTCATTGCATGTCAGGTCTTCCTTTAACGAAAGTGTTCCGATATTTGTCGAACTATCCCCTTCGATACTTATCTGTCTTAAAGGTGTCTTAAAGTAAGAAAGTGCATGTCAAAGAAAAGTTACCTTGTGTATCAAGTTTAGCCAGGTTTCAGCTTTAATAAAGTTAGGGGACTTGGATGAGGCGTCGTGCACTTCGCTACACACAAAGTTGATGAACTTAGAACTTGAACGTTCGAGTCCATTGGAACTTGGAGACAAGTTTTGTTATTCCGCCTTAACAGACTTAAATGGTCCTTGAAAGTTTTTTTTCGTGCTTCAGGCCTTGGGATGGAGTTTCCATTGCCCACAATTGCAGTTTAACATGTAATGGACAGTAAGGAAGAAAAGTAACTTTACACCCTGTCGTGGTACTAGTTGCCGTACATGTAGTGAACAGATATTAAGAATTTTTCTCATGACGCAGAAAGAGCGAGAGTTCATTGCTTCGCCTTGTGTATGACGAAAAAGTTGAGGCGAATTGTTGTTTCTGGAAGTGAGTATGCGGAATACAACGGTGGAATTGATATACCACTAAAATTTTGAATAAAAAGATTTCTGTCGGTGTCAGACAGTGTTACGTCCTTACTCCTACTCTTTAAACCAGTTCCTAGACTGTGTGATTAAAGAACCTGAAATGTCCAAAAAATTAAGTTATTAGGGAGAACAGCTGATGATGCGATGTAAGACATGCAGATTACACCGATCTTGTGTCAACCTTGCCTAACCTGCTGCAGTTACCTACACCTCAACCGGAGGAAGTTTGTCGGGTCAAAAATGTGGACGTAATTGTTTCCAGGTGATACACGTATAAATAGTCAAAATGATTTAAAATACTGCTGCTTGGATAAGACAGGGCTTTTGACACACCTTCGAAAGCTATAGTTTGGAGTGACTATCTTTACGTGGCAAGCAAAGTCATAAGACCACATTCCTTTCTCAGTGCACGTGTTTTTAGAGTGTGACGTAACGCACAGGTGGACGAAGGCACAGACCAGCTTGACGATGAGGCTGAGTTAAGTATTTTGGGTACAGGTAGTCGCAGTAGATCAAAGAGTTTGACCCATTACGTTTAGCCGCAGCTGTTTCTTCTATTTAATCGCGTGTGAGTCAATACTCTCCGTACGGTGTCTACCGGTTAGACCCCTATGGAGAAAAAAAAAATTAAAAACTTATAATTTTGTAAACAGAATACCAATATCTGATGGCCCTTTATCAGGCTCCAAATTATACCATCCTTAAAATTTACTTCGAGAAAAATGACAGTAGGCAACTTAAATTCACCTCATGTTGACATGAATCAAACCAAGAAGTGCTTTTAATTACAACTATCTATTATTTTATAGAATGATTACTCGTTTAATATGTTGTGTTAAACGACAGATTTTTATTGAAGGGATGTGATTATCGTACGTTTGTTACCAATTGGCCTCGTATACACAAGTCTACTAGGTTTTACAGCATAGTCCCACAGTTTACACTCAGCTGCACTGATGATTGCTGTAATAACGTGTCATCTCTCCTTAATGATAACTGTTGCTTGTCGCAGGTCATCCTGCGTTTCGGCCTCGTTCTGAACTATTTTAACCACAGAGAGAACTGAGTATCGAAGCCGCATTATTTTGGATGACCTCGTTCTTTTAGTCAAAGACACTGGAAATCAAGCTTTTACATTATCCGATCACCTAGCTATGGAAAGTTTGGAAAACTTCGTAGACAACATGTAACTTGCAATGCTTAAGCAAGTCCGATGGCATTAAGTATGGCCAAGCTTGGGTATACTTGCCTTTTTGTGGTCAAACCAGTTTAGAAAGAGGCTAAAAAGCAGGATGGAGTGGAAAATTCCTTGCTTTTACTATCTTGAAGAATAGTCTTCCGGACCACAGCTAGCTAGACACTCTAATTTGTGGCCTCTAGTTGTAAGATCATACCCATCATAGTGCTAATCAAGAAAATATATTGGAGCCTTACAATATTTATATTAGGCTCTCAGGTAGAAAGCATTCAATTTTATGGTTAGTAGCTTAACCTTAGTTTATATTGAATCAGTAACTGTTGGCCGAAAAGTGGGGCACAAAGACAAAGACCAGAGTAATGCAGTCATATGAATATTTTATTTGATTATGGATCAGGGTAGGCCTGTTGAACTGCATGTTCACGTATTCGTGCGATTAGCAAACGGATTCTCAAATACGCATAGACTCATACATACATACATACATACATACATACATACACACATACACACATACATACATACACACATACATACATACATACATACATACATACACACACACACATACGCACGCACAAACAAATCCAAACAGATACTTTAAG
>JAAAKL020012481.1:0-13009 GCA_010016065.2 Carybdea cf. marsupialis auct. non (Linnaeus, 1758)
ACTTGATCAAAAGCTTAAGTTTTTCTCCTGTCTTAGCAAAACGACAAGATTTCATAGAGCTAGCCAAATGAAACTTCGAGCAATCGACGACATACAAAATTAGGTCTGATCCAAAATGTCTAACTGACCGTCTTCTTCAGGAAGGCAATATAATCCATTTTTCGCGGATTAATTAATGTCTGTTTTGTATTTAGTTCCCTATTAAGAAGAAGCCGAGGATAGTCCTAATTTATCTCACTGGGACAAGTAATCTTTTTAGAGAAAAGGACACAGCAGGCGTAATAATAATATCATATACCGATTTCTGCTCTTGTTTACCAACTAGGGGAAATAGAAAAACATCACACTACTAATCGCTTCTTCGTGACCATGGAACAGAACGCTAATAGGCTCATGATATGACTATTGGGCCTACATGACATTTTCAATTTCAGGTCCTAATAGTCTTTATGGAATGAATAGAATTTTTCCAGAAATTAGTGATTATGAATCAAAGCTTACCACACAAATTTGTTTCTCTCTCGAAATGGGGCTATCAAGGAGAGACAAAAGGCTAGAGAGCAACTTGCTACTAATCGGTTGCCTTAGAAAAAATGCGAAAATAAGAAATGAAAATACTTCTCTGGGGGGATATAAATCTTGAGAGAATTACTTATTCTTGGATTATTCTAAATGCTAACTATTACATGGATTTTGTTTAGGAAACTGGTAACAACAGTTATGTAAGTAGGGAGCGGATGAGGCCTTCAAACTAGGCTCTAATCCACACGATTTACTGGGATTTTCCAGTATTTCATTTAATTTGCTTTTTTCGATTTTGGGCCTTCCGTAGTACAAATCTCCTTGGATATAACTTCACTGGTAAATACACTTGTGTTTAACAGTATCAATTTATACTTGAACTTTTTGTCGTAATCAAAGGCAAAAGTAGTTAAAAACTATTGCCAATAAGAACATTTCTTACATTGCATTTGGTGGTTTACTTTCAAGTGTCAACCAAGCAAGGAAGAAAAAATGGCTTTATCTGATACGACCCTTCTCTTCTTAACCTTTTACCTCTTATTGTTTCCAAATGTTACTCTGGCTCTCAGTAATGATGCTCTTAATTAATTCTTGATTGATACTTGCAGAATTTGAATTCTTTTATATTTTGAACGTATTCCTGATATAACTATTGCCGATGTCACCCCAGAAAAACCCTTTAATTCCGTTGGTTTCCTTGTGAATCCGGTTATACAATTGGCAGACAATTGGTGAAGGATACCTAAAAATCATTTGCAGAACCCTAAGGAACCCATGAATCCCCGGTAAACGAAATCAACTGTGGTAATGCATCAAACATTGGACAAGTGACAGACATGATCAGAAAACTTTCCGAATGATATAAACAGAACTATTCATATTTTTATCCTCACCTCTTGACTTGGATATTCCGATACTGTCAGAGTACCCAAGGATGGATAAAGGATCAAGAGCAAAAGCAGAAGCGAGGGATTGGGATAGCAAAGGTGGTGGCTGTTTTCCGGAAACCTGATAAACGAAGGTTCGAAATAGTATGGGATAGGAAGGTAAAATTTAATGATGACATCAACATTATGAATACTCTTAAAAATTTAAATATTGGTTGAAAGGTTGAATATGAAAAAGTGATGAACTGTAAATCATCTTTAAAGGAAAAGAAAGTTCTCTTGTATTTTACGATTACCGTAGGTAACACACATCAACTGTAGTAGATCAAACATTGGGCAAGTGACAGACATGATTAGAAAATCAGCCAAAAGATTGAAACAGAACTATTAGAATTTGATGTCAATAGCTGACCAACATAATTTGAAAATGGCAAAGCAAGCCGATGACGCTCTTTTATTAACTAATTTTTTACATTTTTAAGATGTTCAGAGATCTCTCTCTTACTTTTACTATGTCTTGGACAGAAATTGACCTTAATTAGATAAGATGCTCTTTTATATCAAACAGAAGGGGGCTTGGAACCGGTGATTGGAGGATGATTGAGAATGGAGCTGAACCCTTCATTTTGTGACATAAACAAAGATATCAGAGAACCTCTGACTTTCTAGCCTCGTCGAAGGAACATTTAACTTTTATTTTCACATCTAATAATATATATGTCTATGCACTGTGTCAGACGACAATAGGGACCGTGCATTTTGTAGGTGTCTTTATTTAATTGCCTCAAAGGTGCTATCAATGATCCGTTAACATTTCGGTTATTCCTATAAAAACTTCAGATATCCTCTTCCAGGATTAAAACTTGGACCAGTTTCTATTAACTAAAAGTCAGCTTAAACTTGCTTTGTTTCAAGCCATAAAATATGGACTCAAATTTAGAAAGTTCAAGTCCCCTTTTCTGATGCCCGAGCAACTGCATGTTTTCTCTATACTCAACTGCATCAACTAAAAGCTTGTAACTCAACCTCTAGTACGCATACAGTATCTTTTCAATAACTAGTCAATCATGAAGTGGCAAGAAGGGTTAAGGGGGCTTATATTTATTGATTTCAACTCTCAGATAGCAACTATTAGAAAATTACTAGGTTTGGTTTGCAGAAAACAATGAGACAGTTTCCAATCTCTTTCCGTTCCCTTTGCTTCCTCTTCTTCATTATATTTACCATCTGTAAACCAAGTAAACATGGCTAAAGGATTTGGCGACGACATCGTAGCACAGGGTGCCAGTAGCGTCAATTACATTTATTGAACTATCTTTAATAGGTTTTGAGACTATAGCCATATTTATGTGCCAACGCCTTTGGTCTGGTGCGCACGTTTTCAGTTTCTAGGGAACTTGCAGAAATGCTGAAAATTGCATCACCATTTTGGCTTGACACAGACCGCTGTTAAAAAACCGACGATATATTTATAACTAACAATCAATATAATGCTGTCCGAAAGCATAGCGGTAGGACAAACAATGATGATATATTTGTAGACATTTCTTCGTGGACAAGAAACTTTTTTCCCTCTACTTGTGTGATATTTACAACATAAGCTTCAAAAGCTTTAGGTTACAAGCAATGACTCAAAAGAAAGTCCGTGTTAGCATTGGGCAACTTTGTACGTTTGGCAAGTACGAATAAGATACAAACCATATGAATTTTTCTGATCATGATTATGATAATAACTTATACGCATTATAATGTCACATATTCATACTAGATATATACATGGAGCCTCCTACCTTTACGACATATAGGAGAAGGGGTAAAGGAACAATATGGTAGAAGATAGTCGCTTGTGACAGTGATCATCCTCTTTCTTTAGCTGCTAGAGTCAAACCTCGATTATCAGGACACTTGAGGGCCAAGCTGAGATGTGCATTTTCTCAACGTTAATTTATTTCTTCAAGAAATACATGGTCTTTGTACACTCCTCTCACTTTTAATCAACTACTAAATTTTCTTGCGACTTTCCTGCTAAAAGAATAGGTGACCTTTTTTAAGAGCGTACATACTCTCCGATTCCGTAAACGCGTAAATGATTGTGTTACGAACATAACCTTAACGACTTCCATATTTGATCTAGAATAACGTAATACTACTCATCGCTAATTACCACACATTGTCGCATGAATAAGAATGAATGGGTCTTTTCTCAATCTGTATGAAACGGAGACAACCCAATAATAACCAATGTTGATGATTACTGTACATTTAGAATTCATATTTCTCTGTGGAATTCCTTATATACTAGATTAAGTGGTAATGGCTTTAAGTGTTAAGATAACGCCTTTTTTTTGCGACCCCAACCACACATAACTGATCGCAAGTGAAATGACTGGAACGGGATTTAAATACACGACGTTTAGATGCTCACTACTTAAACCACCTCAGTAGGGGTGGGTAAACTAAGGTAAACTGGCCCAGTACTGAAATTCAACATTCAGCCTCTCCCGACGGCCACGTCTTTGTAAAGCACTGCTTTAAATCAAAACGAGTGCATAATGTTTGAGTAGACTACACGCTTCTGTACAAGGGAATCGGTATGTTATTTTAAATTATACAAACATAGGTTAAAGTGACGTACAGAAAGTCAAACTTTGTCACTATGATATACGTAGACTCTTTCCATGCAAGAAAGACTTATGAGGTGTCTGCCCTTGTTTTTTTTAGTCTATTTCCAATATTGGTGATTCTTTGCCTCTATCTTGGTCGTAACTTCTTCTCTCAAACTCGGAACAGTTGCTGGCGACACTGTAAACTACTTTTGGTCGAAATGTCACTGGGAGTTGTCGAGATGACATAGATGACGGAGGACTATTAAGGGAAGCCGACGACCATGCATACCTTGGCCGAGATGCTGTTGGAACAACCGACAGGTTTTTCCTCCCTGATTGTTTTATATCAAGCAGTAACTCGACAGCTAACTGAATATTGAATCTAGCGTTTTCGAGGATTCGAACAATAAATGATTCCTTGTACTCAGGAAACATGACCATCAGAACCTCTGTGCATTTGTCACTGATGAAACTATCCTTCGAGGCGCTCGAATGCGACAGCGACTCAGATTTCTCCTTGAGGCACTTTTCTATTAGAAACGGATCAATCTTTAATTTAGGTGATCTCTCCACCTCAGTGAATTGCCGATTGTTGTGTGGCTTGCAGGCAGGATGAAAGCGATCAGCATTTACAGGTACAGGGATGCGATGAGGATAAGGTGGAAATGATACTTCGTGACTTCTTGGAGGTCCTACAGAGTAAAGAAATAACATAAGTTATCACATTCTTATGGAATACATTAATTAGCAACTGTACATATTGAAGAATCCGCTAATTTGGACTCTTTAATATAACGCAAGCGGTGTACAAAAAGTTGATGTGGAAATCGTAACGCGGAGACTTTAAACCAGTCTCTTAATGATCATCAAGACGAGAGTATTTGAAATCATAAGTTTTGAAACGATGATAGAGAAAACATATTTCGTCGAGTGACGTGCCACAGGGATGCCGGTCGCAATGCGGAGGGAAGTGATGACGTCACAAATCAAAAGTTTTGGAAATAGAGCGATTTGACTCCAGGTATCAAAAGGCACCCCTGGAATAGGCTGTTTTCCAAATTAGCGTAGTGTATAAAGTGTTTAATGTTAAAGCGTTCGAATTTCAAAAACGCTCTGGCCAAAACTCTGTTAATATTCCTCGCTTCCTTACGTTAGGAACCAGCATCAAATAATAAGGTTTTTGTAGGGAGATTGAAAACTTTGAAAGCTGATATCTCGGTGTTGGGAAAGGGCAGCACTCTCACATTTGGCTATTGACATTCTTACTAATATGGCAACGTGAAATATGAGTAGTTTTTCCATAATTCAAACATTTTCAAAATCGTGACGTCACACTTTCCCTCCGCATTCCTAGAACTAGAAGTCGATATCCACCAGTGGAGGATTTGGAACAAATGTGGTGATTAGAGAAGTCGAGTATGCTGTTTTTGTGGGTGACATATCTCATGTGATCAAGCACATGTTGCGAATGCTATGATGACGGGTTCGAATCCCGATGATGACATGTCTTCTATATCTTCGGTGGCATACTCGGTTTTGAGCGTAGCCTAATGCTCAGCCAGTGAGTGACCATTGTCTTGGGGAGAGAGCACATTTACAGGGGGTGGTCTCCCGTTGCCTTCCCCAACCGGTAGTCTTTATATCAGGTTAAGCCGGATTCGAACTCACGACATGTGGCATGTGAGTCCGATCCCTTAACCGCTAGACCACGGTGGCGTTTATATCTCTGGTATCTTTTAAAAATTAATCACTTCCTAATCATATGTCGAGAGCCTTTCAATTTGATAGGAGCTGGATAATTTACTTTTTCAAATTTGTGTATATGGTTAAATTAAAGAGAAAAGACTATATCTTCTGGTCCCCACAAACAAAGGCCTGAGTATATTGAAAGTGTATAACAGAGAAGTAGCTCGTTTGTTTTCTACTTTATGTCATTTTTGTACAGACTTAACAAGGGGGCGATGGCAAGTGCTTAGCAAGTGTTTACATCTTTTATCGCCATGATGGAATATTAGGTTTTGTTGGTACGAAACGTTTTTTTCTCTGAGGTACACGTTCGGCAGTTGTTTAAAATTGCATCGTTATACTGTATTCAACCTACTAACGGTGAACTTCTCATTATACTTATACATCATCAAGCAAAAAGAAATTAACTCGATTATGGTTTATCGTACAAGGTTGAAAAAATTGAACGATGGCAGGAAAGCTCATAAGCAGTGTTTGTGCGGTTGCTGGTTGTCTACGTTCCCTAGAATGAATCAATAAGGGTGGGCATGCCGAACGGAGTAATGGTCCGTTTTAAAATCCCGTTTGAATATTCGTGTCTAGGAGATAGCGCCTTTACTTCAATAAACCATCACCATTTGCTATATTTAAAAATTGATACCTTAACAGATTTCTAGATGTTGAAAATGATCCAAAAAGTATGATAGACTCTGCTACTCCATATTCTAGTGATATTATTTTACACATGCTGTTTTCAACTACCGAGAAAGACAAGACATCTATAGTGAATGCTGTAGCTGAAACAGTTTCTTGCCGGCTAGCGGGCTTTGAATGTTACTACCCTCGTAAAGTTATGTAACAGATGTAGGTAGAAGCTGGGTATACAATAATGAACCGGAGGTCATTTGCACGCCACCAAACCTGGAAGGCTTGTTAGACCAGATAGGGAAAGCTTGTCAAAATTACCTGGAAGTGCTTGTTAGGACAAACTAGAAACGCTTGTTAGACATGGTACATGATGGAAAAACACATATTTAATTAACATCTTTGCACAGCACATTAGCATATTCCTTTTCTATCGATTTCTCACTATCTATTTATACACAAAATAAACTAGATACTTTCTGCACTGACGTTATCTCTTGTCTATATCATGAGTGACATCTCCGATAGTGCAGAAATGCAGAAATGTGTCAAATGCATTGAAAATACTGTATATTACATCTTCTTAGAAGTAACGTGCGTCCGGTCTAACAGGTGCGTCCTATTTGGTCATGTATTTACTGCTGATATAACGTTGCAAATCAGCAACGTTAAGGGACCACTTTAAAAAATAAATTACGGAAAGTGGCGCCAATTCACCACCCTGTTGTTATCAGTTAACTTGTTGGGTTGTTTATATGATCATTTAAGTTAGTTTCAATATCGCCGCCTCCCCTACTCATCGGGGTACTCTGATCGACAGACTGCCAAATCACGGGTGTTCATTACGCAATAGTTATGGTCCTTGGAGCAGGCTATTTCAGCCCTGGTTGAGCTAGCACCAGTCAAACAAAATCAAAGTCTTCAAGACTCGATTGCAAAGTAATGAATTTCTAGGCTTTCCCTTACCTGTGTGATACGGACAGACGACATGGCTACGCATGTAAGGGGGCTCACGGTAGTAATTCATCATCGGTCTCTGAACCTCCAGCGTGTTCGAAAACTGGGCCTTGAATGCTTCATTCTCCTCTGTGGGTCCGAAATAACTGTAGCCTGATAAAATACAATAAAGTAGAATAAGATCAAATGGTGATTGAGGATGGTAGTTAACCTCACAAAAAGAGTCGGTACAGAAAGCAACCATGAGGGGTGCCACCAAGTGGAATCGAATGGACATGGCCTACTCCTCTTCGGTGAGGATTGATAATCCGATTTCCTAAATAAGAAGAAAATAAGGGTGGGGATATCAATTTTTTCTCACAGATATTATGACTCTTTTCCTTGGCTTACAGATATATAATTATATATGAATAATGTTTCTTTGATTTGTGTCTTTCGCATAATATAATTTGTTGCTACTTTGGAAAATCTTGCTATACTTGTGATGCAATCGATGATGAACTAATCTTCCGTAAGGCCGTCTTTCAAAATCTAGTAGGCGTGTTTTTAGAAGCTTTTTGGGGGGAAAATCGCCAAACCCTCTTTATCTGTGTTTCTCCACTTTGTGGCGGTGACAAAACAACCTATGACTAAGTCAGTAGGAGTTTCAGTCCCATGCTATTGGGCTGAGTGAAGGTATATCGCCAGGCTATACTACCTGAACGAGTAATTATACTTTTAGAGGGAGCACTTGTACATGCTACTATTCAACGTGGGACACAACAGGCACGTTTTGTGGAAGAACAACCAAGACGGAGCACTAGACCACCGCACACAATTAGCAACGTTCTTGACCGAGTACATGCCTCTGTTTCGTGGGAGATTGTGATGACATATATCTGTCCAAGTCACAATCATAAGTTTCCAGAAGATTTTCTATTTTACTTGCTAAGTTTGTCTATGGCAACAGTTACTTATTCCTCATTCGTTACTTCCAAAACTACATATATGAGTATTATATAAGAATATAAGACGTAAGAGTGAATTCGATGAAATCTCAAAGAAGAAGCGCATGGAATTTCAAAGAATTTTATGACGATTTTTTGGCTACGATTATGTACCGAGGTCTCTCCCCGTATTGTAAAACCTGCTCAATTCCCTTAGTTGCAAGTTCTTGAAACGAACTCCTTGCTCTGCCACGACGATATTTTTATTGGAGACGATGGTCATCAGATAACCATCTCATAAAATGTTCGCAGAGTAAAAAGTTACAAATCTACAAAATAATCCCCTGGATGAAGCTTGCCTCGCCAGTGATTACCTTAACATCACTTGCAGCTGTACCATTGAACTCTATGTAAAAAGACTTATCTTTGTAATTATACTTTCTTTTTTTTCATTAGTTCAATAGCTGTACCGGTTTCTCGTCATGTGATCCAAAAAATGGCACCCGTCAACATCTCCATCGGTATCCTTTAATATTTCTTGGGCCTTACAAACCATTCGAAAATATTTACTCTGGCAAGTTTTATTACGACAATAATGGCAACTTCTTCTTCATTACACTAATAGAATCTATAAAAATACCTGAAAATGAGTGATGGCATGATGGAAAAGGGAGAGGGTGTTCACTTCATATTCCAAGTAAGTATTGATTCAGTCATCTATTTAGAGTCAAAAAAGCACTGGCTATATTCACAGTCGCGTAATTTTATGTTTATGTTTATGATATATGCAATCTTCCATTATATAACAGCTTGAAATGTTATCAACAAAAGATTTAACAATTTGCATAACATTAAACAGTGAATAAATATGATGTGATGATATCACGATTACTTGATATGGTAGTACGGAAATATTTCCCAGGTTGGAACTGCTATCTCTGCAAGTAAACGTATTCGGTGTTTTACAATCGCTTGAACATATATGTTAACTTTGTCGCTCCAAGAAACAGAACAGAATGTTATGGTAGAGTAGGTAGATGTCCGAGGAGTGGGGTTAGGGTTGGCAATAAAAGTAGCGTTGTTATCAAAAGAAATGCAGGATGTTGTTAGCATCATGGATTCTTCCTTCTCCCCGCCCCTGCTTTCCTTTCTAGCATTTAGTGACCTACCCAGGAGAGACTAATCATGCTTTATAGTAAACGGACACTTGAGAAAATTCAGGAAACAGTATGCGATAAGATGACGTGTGATGATGGATGGCATTGCGATGCATTAGTCAAATCATCTCTCTGTCTTTGTATGTGTCCCTCATTGGCTAGTGAATGCAGGCTGTGGAGTTTATCAGTTTGCATGATGAAGTAATGTCATTCCAATAGTTAGGGAATCTGGCCAGAGCCATTGTCCGACTTGAAGGATAGACAAATCTATGAAAAAGTAGCTAGGTGGGTGGAAAGGTGCTACGCATATTATTGAAGGTGTCAAGTGGACAAGTATATGAAAATGTTCCACTAGTGTCTTTGAATTAAATTCTAGGAGTCACAAACTAACAGAAAATAGGCTTTAACCTATGTATGATGACGAACAGCCATCTGGTAAAGGAAAGAAAGAAAGAACACCTAAAAGACACCCACATCACCCCCCATCAACCAGCTGCTAACACAAAATATGCTGTTCGGGACATTAATGTAGCATGTGTTGAACAATAGATCGCACTGATGGGTAGTGAGAATTGGAGAAGACGTGCATAACTTAAGCAAACGGAAGCTTCTTCGGACTAGTGGAGCTGTAATTAGATAGAAGAAAATAGAAAATATCTCTTATGGAAACAATTGATAATGATCGTTTTGCTAAAAGTTATAAACAAACAATAGATAAATAGGCAAGGGAAGAAACCAGGTAAGTAGTTAAAACTGTAAACAAGTAAGAAGGAATTAATTAATCACGACAGAATTTAGAGAAGTTCAGATTGGGATTTACATGTCGCTACTGATAGCATATTACCTAGTTGGGCCTGTTGCCAAGTGGAGTAGTCTGTAGTCAAAATGGTTTCTCTCGTAAAGTAATTTCCGTACAAATTTAGTTAGGAGAGTACAGTGGAAAGGTAGCAAAATAGAAAGCAAGACCTATTTAGAGAAAGAATAAACCTATAGAAGGATCAACAGCCATGTCCTCAGTAGTTGGAGTGGCTCTCACTACCCTACCAGCGATCGAAAGTTTGCTCGAACTGAAAACATACAATTGATGATTATGTGTTTCAAGTGTTTTAAGGTTGCTAAAGCATACTAAATCCGCCGTGTTCTAGTGGTTAAGGAATTGGACTCATATGCCAGAGGTTGTGAATTCGAATCCCGCCTAGCCAGGTATAAAGACTATCGGTTGGGGAAGGCAACGGGAGGCCACCCCTGTAAATGTGCTCTCTCCATAGGACATTGCTCACTCTGGCTAAGCAATAGGCTACGCTCGAAATCGAGTATGTCACCTAAAGAACCAAAGTATACTCTTTGCATGCGAGTACCGTAGGTCTTAAAAGGGGAAATGAAAGTGAAGTTACCCAAGATAACTCACGATGTGATTACTATTTGATTTGATGGCAAGTATCAATTTTCGTATGTTTCTGACAAGTGATGGCTTGATTCATAGTTTTTCATCTCCTTCAAGCAACCAACCTGAAAGTGAATTGGTCGCACCTAGCGACCTCCCACCCTACACACATGTTATTATTTCATATTTTCAAGTCATGTGCTTACCATGAAAGTTGTATATTCCCCTTTGAGCTGATATTTTCCGTTGTTGGCGAAGGTGTGCTACTCTGGCCGCTGTAATTTTTTGCCTTTCCACAACAAGAACACACGATCTACACTGGCAATCCTTAAATCGGCATTTCTCTTTATGACCCTTTAATTCTGAATCGATTCCATGACTACGGCATCGTGCACATTTTGGAATCCTCGGCGTGGAATTTAAATCTCCGTATTCGATCTGTTGACTGCTTCCATTGTTGTTGCTGGTATTGCTGTTGTTGTTAGTGTTGATATTGTTGCTGCTGTTGTCCGCAGCTTGATCAGACGGAGTGGGAGAGGCTTTTTCCATTTCTTGAAATGAAAGAAGGGAAGAACGTGTTAATGCCACTTAAGATTCGATCATGAATATAAAACAGTTAAAAAACGGTTTTAGATACATTACTACCAGAAGGAGAACAAAAACTGCTACAAGTTATATTTCTGTGCCCCTTATTGGAAAGAATAAAATAGCGTGGATAAAATCTGCCTTTAAACTAGTAGATAACAGTTTCCAGTATCCAAGTCTCTAAGATTTGAACTTTGCATAAGTACACTCTAATAGTCTGCTGTTGCATCCTTAGGACGTCGAACATTAAAATGAGTGTTGCAGCGGTTGATCATACTATTAGCTTCAGTTTACGTTTCACAATACTATTCTGAGTATAATGATTATTTCTGAAGTCAAGAGTCGTAGTAACAAGCTTTTTTTTAAAAAACTTTTACCACAAAGTTTCCAGGCAACCTTTCTCGTAGTGTGAGGCTTGGACCATCTGCAAAGTGACTCCCTCCCCAAAAGAGAAAGCTTGATTGCGGACCTGTTAATCACAGACCGTGTTTCAATAGCAGAGTGGTGGCATGGTCACTTTAAAAACGTTCCGACCTGCGAAATCATCTGGAATGGCATAAGCAGCCGGAAAAGACTGATTTCTCTTACAAACAGTGCTGCGATGTTATTAAAAATTTGTTAGATCTTTCATACTTGAAGAAGTATGTACGTATTTAGACTCCTACTTCAGATGTAGACATGGTTTTATCAACAGAAGAAGGCTAGTCTCACTCTTGCCCAAACTACCTTGACCTTCATCATCATCGCCGTCATCATAATTGTACGATTATTGATCAAAACAGTTCTTTCAGGTTAGTGATATTAGCCTCGATTTGGCCACAGCCTCGCAAAAGTACGTCATCTGAAGTTTAATGGTGGAGCTAAGGGTTCAGATAATCAGCGACTATGGCTGATACAGTCGACTTTTCCTCATTTACTGCTGACAGATTTCGTAACTTTTAAAAATAACGTCGAGTTTCGTACCCAGGATATCCGAAGTAAGAATTCATGCAGTTATGTGAATCAGTATAAGACTCGCTTACTGTCTCTAAAGAACCGGAGGAATAGACTGTGAAGAAATCAACCCTACATTTCATCTGCAGCCTCTAAATCAAACAATGTGAAAACGAGGACTCTTCTAACCTGAAACAACCGCATTTTTGCCATCCTCGATAAACGTACTACGTCTGTCCCTAACTCACGAGGATCTCACGTCATCAGACGTAGTGAGACCAGAGATTACTTTGACTTTATATTAAAACCTGGATCTTCGGTCTTTCTATCCCTCTAATTATCCCTTTCAAGTGATAAAATGTGGAGTCGTATTATCGTGAACATCAAAAGTTAGACCAGTTTTCTTTTCTCAGAGGATTTTTCTTGTTGATACAGATTACCATTCAAAATTTGACAACAATAAGTTGTGCTAACGTCCAGACGCTCCCTTTGGGGAAGTGATGTTATAGAGAAGCACATACCCTGAGCCAAGGCTTGTGATTTGTAAGTTGAAACTACTGCTAACTAAACTCAATAAATAGACGGAGTTTCCTTTGATCGAATACTTTATTAACACTAATAAGTAAGAAGATATAACAATTCAACTTCTAACCAAGTCGTCTACACTCTGTACTCCTTTCTT
>JAAAKL020012483.1:0-13007 GCA_010016065.2 Carybdea cf. marsupialis auct. non (Linnaeus, 1758)
TACGTCCGATTTTTATTCCCCGCCAATTCAAAAAATGTAAGACGTCAACGGCCCGTTTTCTATCTACCCGACGCTCCATTACGAATTCCTCCTGTTGTTTCTCTCTTGAGGCATGGCCTGAGAATCGCGTTTGTCTATTGATAATCATCTTCATCAATTTTCGACGGCCACCGATATGGTGTAGCATCTGCTCATTTGCAATCATAAGTACCCATTGGATTTTTAACGTTCTGCGGAGGAACCACATTTGTGCTCCCCGCTAGCGTGCCTCCATTGCTTTGCTGATGGTTCAGCTCTAGGATATATCCAGAAAACTAGACCAGCTATAAAATTTCAGTATATAGAGCCTGGTTTTTAGCATCTACTCCATGATGATAGCATCCTCTCTATCTATTTGCAGGCAACCTAGCGATACCAATACGTTATTTTAATTCGAGGCATGATTTTTCATCTGTTTTAAAAATGCTACCTGGATATTCAAACTAACCAATTTGTTTCAGTACTTCACCTTTCACTGTCATACTCCTTAATGTAAGCCACTTAATTTCGCGCATTTCCACGACTACCTCTAGCAAGTTTCGTAGTTCCCTCTCCTCGTGAGCTATCAGCAACCCATTGCCTTTATAGTGAAAGTTTTGCACGTCGACATTGCAACTCTCGGAAATTGATCATTATCGTCTCCGTGTACAGTGAGAATAAGTCTGATGAAATAATTCAGCACTCACTAATCAAATCATTTATTTTCATTGCAATTTGTTGGTCCGAGTACAGAATTGTATCCGCTAAATATCTTGGCCATCCGGGTCCACACTTCAAGTACTGGAGGTGCATGTTAAACTCGACCAAAGTCCTGCACATATTTAACGAGTAAAAAGAGTAAAAGCTATTTTTCTACATTTCTCCTGCGGTCCTTTCCATTAAAATCTTCAAAGAAAAGATTGCGTTTCATGTCCTTTTGTAGGATTTAAATCCATACTGCTCTTCGGCATCCTCTCTGAAATAGACTTATCGAACTTATGACGCTAAATTTGTAGAGCCTTGTTTTCTAGGCAGAGAAATAAAAGTTTGCAAATCAATGCTGGAAAACGTCCATCCGCGGCTATGACTTTGTTTGGCTTAATTTTCTAAACCCTCTTCAAACAGAGGCAACCACAAGAATATGGTCAGGTTTTTCAGTCTGCCCTTGGATACACCTTTACTTGCGTGGTGGCATTGCGTAACAGCTTGTATAGAATCATTCTAGTGCCGTTACCAGTTGTCTGTGCTCCTCTACGACCAATAACGTCTATGATAGTCTATAAAGTACGTGTTGGTGATCACTTAATTATTCTTTTTAAGCCATTGTACCTTAGTATCACTGCTTTCCCCTGTACGCCCAATCAAACGTCCGACAATATCAAAATGACTTTCACGGCCAACTTTGAGGTTAGGGTCGCCCAAAATTTACATTGCAGATGATTTGCACAGTGAAAAAGCTTATCTAAATGTAAGCCCTTTCCACACTGTTGACCTAAATCAGATGAACTAGATATTTAGGTCGTCGGTTTAGATAGTCAGTGTGGATACGGTGCACGACCTAAGAGACAAGTCAAGGGACTTTAGGTCGATGACATTGAGTTCGTCAGTGTTGAAACGTTGTGTAGACGATCTCCAAGGGATGATCTTTCAGTCGATCTAAATTCGGGACACAAAGAGCCCAGCAGGGAGACTTTTTCGCAGAGTAAACGAGCGGAGAACGGCATTAAAGCAAAGGATAAACAGATTCGAATAGCGACAGCACTGTTTTGCAACTGCCCCATCAACTTATATGTGTTACTATAAAAGGTGTCAATTGCGGAATTTAGCTTTTCGGATCGTGTACACGTCGCCCTTCTTTCATATCGTTGAGTTGATGCGTGCTCCCGTCTCTGAAGCCTCGAAACGAAAGTGTCGTCTTTATCCGATTCCTGTCTGTATGAGAGCCTCTGTCCGCAATCCAGACTTTTTATCTAAGGCGCCAGACTTTTATTTATCGAGTTTTATCAAAATAGTGATTAATATCAGATGTAGTGCACATGCAATTAGAAGATAAAGTATCAGACCAAGAAAACAACTTTTCCCGATCAAAGACTACGGTAAGACCTATTTCATAGTCAAAAAATACTTTGCACTTTAGTAGGTCAAGAGATGATCTTATTTAAGACTCATAATTACTGATCTGTTATCACTTCATATGTATCAAATTTGCCCTAAGTAGTCCATCTTACCCCCAAACCCTTAAAACACATCTGGGCAAAATTAGGATCTTGAAAATACCTCTTAAAAATACCTCTTGAAAATACCTCTTGAAAATACCTCTGAAAAATGCTTCTTTAAAATACCTCCGGAAAATACCTCTTGAAAATACATGTACATAATATCTCTTGGAAATAACACTTGAAAATATGGGGTAGAGGTTCATCAATGATACCATTTAAAAAGACAAAGCTTGTCACAATCTTGATGACAGAACATGGTTTCAGAACAATCAACGTATATTCTGCATCATTTATGATCAAAATGTTTCGTCTGCCTAATCCCTGATTACATGCAAATTTTCCCTGAAAAGACCTACCCACGTGATCGCAAATGCAGAGAAAGATTTTGGAAGGACGCCATATAAATAGAGCGGTTCCCTGTGGTCTTAATTACAATATGTAAATTATAACTCCTTTGTTTCAGAAGGAGTGAATTCGTTTTGTTCTACCTCAACAGGAACTTACAAATATTTTATCTTATCTATATTGTGTGTATCTATGCATATATTTATATATTTCGATCATATTACATATTTAATCAATAAAATGACATTTATTGTCTGCTTATTTTGTAATATGTTATATATATTATATGTATATATAATATATAATATACGTAGCTAAGAACAGATGTCAAATCCATTACTAACATATATATATACAATCAACAGATAAGAATTGTCTGGCTCTTGCTCATGGCGAGCTTTCGGAATTTAACTTCCTTCATCTGGCACCCGTAGAGTCATTTGTTGCTGGTTAATAACCCAAAAAATTACATCACTAAGATTTCTAATCCTATTTCCTATATGCATATAACAGCTTTTAGACATACTCTTAAAACTTTGATTACGAAAATCAAGTTAGAGATCAAGAACTTGCCTAAGGTCACTAATCGATCGACTCAGAACTCTTCGATGATGAGAAAAAGCTGAAAGGAATATCAGCTCATTGAACATGGAGCGTGTTTAATTGATCAAATGGATCTTACTCTTACATAGTAGAGGAAACTCTTCCAGCAGGGGACAGGAGAATAGGTGAGATTTGCATAGCTTTTATCCTTAATAGAATAGGGAATAAATTAATAATTCTGGAGAGGAAATGAGTTATAGTTGTTTGGAAATGTCTCCCACTGTTCCACAGTTCATTTATCTATAGCAAAGACAGATACGTATTGGCGTTCTTTTCTATTCACTTAAGAATCAAAGCATGGTTTTCTACGGATCTGGAAAGTACTGCTTATAAATATTAGGAGTGACGTTTACTGTGTCGATTGTAGAAAGAATAGCTAGAGTACGATTTGCGGCGAGAGCCCAAGTACTAACAAAGTTCTACCGCTTAGGTTACATCAAATGCGTGATTTGGAAAACTGATAGTTTTAATAATACCTCATAAGAGAGATCCTTTATTGAATTTTGTTTAACAGTAACCTTAATGCGAGTAAGGTATGTATATATCTTTTCATCTTCTAAAGGCTTGACACTTTTATCTATACTGCAAGATGTAAATTGCAATATATGTGACTAATGTATTACACGAAATGCTCTCATGTGATAATACTGATCTATTGCAGTTTTAAAAGTCATCAAAGATTGATTAAAGAATTCTTTTGTATTACATTATCTCGGTCAAATTAAGGAAGCAATAACATTAGTGGTCTTTGAAATATTGACATCAAGGAGAGTGTCCACTTACAGTCTTAAGTGGGTCTGCTTCCTCCCTCATACAGCTTGCAATCCCTGAAAAGGTCAAATTCATATATATGCTATACCCGATACAAGTATAACACAGATAAGGTATAGTATATAATAACTTATTATGATTATGAAATTATCATGAAATTAGTCGTGTCATTATTAACACTCTCTTGATGCTGCTTTCTTCCGGACTCTTTTTTCTTTTCTCTGTGCGTATTTTTCGACTCGTGTTTCTTTCAATTTTCTACAAACGTCGGTCCTGGCCTTTCATAGAGGTCTGTCGTAGACCATCTGCTGCCATTTATCCAAAGCCTTTCCACTTTTCAAGGTGCTTTTACAAGTATCCTTGTATCATAATTTTGGACGACAAACGGGACAGGTAATTTTATTAAGTGCACCGTATTAAAGCGCTTTAATCGTCCGTTCACTCTTTATTGTAGTTACTTGACCGATCCATCGTAAACGACATCTGGTAAATACGATCTCGATATCTTCCTCATTCTCTCGTCTCAATACTTCGTCGTTGCTTACGTAATCGCGGCATCGTATCTTCAGGATTTTCTTCAAATGGCGTTGTTGAACCGTACGGAGCTTAGTAATGTTGTGACGATAATATGTCCAAGTCTCACAACCATATATGAGGATGGGGATCAAACGTTGTCCATAGACTTTAATCTTGGTTAAGACTGTACGGTCGTGAGGGTCGAACACTCGATTTCTTAGTCGGCCATATTCGGAAGAGATTTCATGAATATGTGTAATCAACTCTTCTTTCAAAGGACAGTCACTTGTAACGTAACTGCCAAGATTCCTGAAGCATGTATATTTTAAAGCTCTTTGCCGTCGATAAAGAAATTAAACTATGGACCAATACACATTGTTTTGGTCTTGCCGATATTGATAGAGAGACCCATTCTCTTCGATAGTTTACTGTGTGCGGATAGAAAGGTCTGCGAAGCGAGGGAAGAGTCACTGACTATGGCAAAATCATCAGCATACTGTGCCTCTCTAATCGATAAAATCTTTTGTCTTACTTTTAAGTCTAATCAGGTCGAACAAAATCAAGGTCGTACCGAAACCTGTTTTTGATACTGTGACAATGACCAATGAAGTTAAAAACATAGCAAGACAGCAGCAGAAATACAGTAGAGAGTGGATGCTAATTTACACCCGTGTTTTACGCCACTGTTGAATTCCAAAGGCTAAGTCAATACTACGTCCGAAATGTGTCGTATGTTAATATCCGTGTGTAATTTCTTGATCAAACTTTGGAGGGCAACCAAGTCTGCTCAAGATATAAAATGAAGATGTTTACCGTGTCAAAGGCCTTGGTAAAATGCTATCCGCTATATGCTTTTATCTCTATAAAAGGAAATCAGTAAATACTTTCTCTACAACACTTAAGAGAGAGATGCCTCTGTGATGGTCACATCATTTGCAGTCTCTTTTCATAAAGAGTAATGTAGTTTTTGGTATATCTTCTGTGATCTAAAACATGGAAATAATCGTAGACAGAAAGGTTCTTAAACGGTTCCCTAGACGCACAACGACTTCAGTTAAAACACACCGTCAGGACCAGAACTCTTCCCAACTTTGGTATTTTCAGTGCCTTATCTTATTCAGCTTCAGGGACTTTTGTGTCAGGCAATTTATCTATTAGAAACTGGTTAATATCATCAGGAATGGTCTCATCGATCTTCGAAGGTTGATTGAGAATCCCACTGGAGAGTTCTACTCATCGATCTTCGATTTCTTTAGCTGATGTCAGAAGGGAACTATCTTTTGATCTAACCAGGTGACAGTTCTTGCTTTTTGGACCACAGATTTTGTTCACTACAGCATAGAATTCTCTATGCATTCTTCATTTGTATGGGGCGTTCAGTTTGCTCAGTCTATTCTTGAAACCAACGGTTTTTCAACAACCTGATGCCCTCCCTAAATTCTTTTCAATTGAGTCTCTTGTATCCTAACAGTTCTCTTATCTCTTTATCCTGTTTATCGAACCAGTTATTTGATTCTTAATTCTTACTGTCAAAAGTGTGTTTAGCTGCTTTCTACAGACGGCTGGGACAGACGTACCATCATGGCTGACACACACGGGATACAAGGTGTACGGTGATATACAGAATTCTTTCATTCTTTACGACATTTCATAGATAGAATTCAGGGTAAACCGTGTCCATAAATTGGGAGAAAAGGATTGTCGCTTCTCAATGTTTTTCTGATGTCTCATAAATTTTTTTTTTATATTTCTGTATTTTTTACGTTTCTACAGATAATTTTGAAATTCTTCTTTAAGGATATTTGCAAATGTTGACGTCATACTTACCGCCTGCGGTGGTCATCAATAAACAACACAAGACGTCTACGGATAAAATATCTTAGAATATTTATTTTTGCCTCAAACCATGCAAACTACGTGCAAAAAAGCTCTTTGCACTCATTTATATGTCTTTTATCCTTAAAGCTGGAAAACAACTAATTTTATACACTATTATACATATTTTTTTTTTTTTAGTAAACATGTTTTAATAAACAATGCTTTAGTTACCTGTCAACATCCGGCTGTGCTTGACGTCATTAGCTCTAATTCGCTTCAATCTTAACAGCTAATGAAATAATTAGAAAATATCAACAGTTTTCATATCATGGAAACAAGTATTTACAGACTTAATAGCACCCGTATCAAATATCGAAGGAAGAATCTCCAGCTGTTAAATTGACACGACTCAATTATCTGGTCAGTTCAGACAGTGTAAGATTTCTTCAATCTTCGATCTCTTAGTTGTTATTATCGGCAAAAATAGATTTGAAGGTTTGGCTGACTTATTACGCTGTTTGTGATGACTCTTTTCGACGGTTGGCAATTTTGTCGGATTCTTTTAATGTTCTCATTTTGTTTGGGTGTTTCTCCCGTAAGATTGTACTAGAGGGCTGTATTGTATTGTAACTTTGTAATCATGAGTTCCCTGTTACTGACTTCTATCTGCACTATCCCTTGCTTCTACTCTATTTTAGCAAATAATGCCACTTTGCAACAAGATTATTAGTCAAAGCTGCCCAACACGGCGTCTCAGTACAAACAACGTTTCATCTGATTTAGCTATGGCTGAAAGTTGATTGCTGATAGGCATACTTGTATAAAAAATGTTTAAACAGAGGTTGTTTAAATTAGCGATTTGACCAAAACAACAATTTAGTGCTTGCAATTTTGTACGTTTTTTGACATCATACTATATTTCAAACGCAAATCAGTTACTGACCTAGTATAGATTAATGTCACTGTGTCTCGATTTGAGAGACTAGTGTAATTTAAAATTTAAGTTTTTAGCACTAAATGGCGTAGAACGCCAACGGGCAGATGTTTTTTTGGCCATCTTTTAGGTTTAAGTGTAAATATGGTCTACACATGCGATGCAAAGAACCTATTGGATCTCTTTTTTCTTCTCCTCATTCGTGGGAAAGATAGCAGTGTTGAAATGTGGAAGAGCGTAGATGGTGAACGTAAGGGAGGTTTACTAGCTTCAGTGCCTTTCTGGAAAAGTCAGATCTGTCTTCAACAATACATGCAGCTCCTTGGATGTTGAAGATACGTTTATGCAGATTCTTTAAAAACAAGATAAGAAAAGTAAATTTACTATCTTGTTACCCGTATTCAATAAGTCTCGAAGTAATAAGCATAGAATATCTTACAGACGAAGATGGAGCGCTCCATTAGTTTTTCAATCTTCAGTTTGAGAGTGCATGAGTGAACATTGGAGAACGATAGGATAGGAGGCTTGATAGCGTACAAAGCGTTTGAGACAGCATGAATAAAGACGTTCTATAACACAACCTCATTTATTGTTGTGTGACGTCACATTAGCGATAACGCAACACCACAGGCGATTTGACTGGGAAAGTTTGAAGCTGTGGTGCCAACTCTGTCCTTTACTGGTAGAGTCTGTGTGCCTTTTGAATATTTCACCTCCACGTGTATGATACTGGCGTTGCCCTCTGCTGTCCAAATGACAGAAGAAGTGCCCACGCTCACAGACACTCGGATCGACAAGCTAGCAGCTATCTTCAGATTCTTACTTGTGGTTGCAGGTTGAGACTACTCTGTAGGCGATCGCCTTCTTTTGGGAAATTTTTCAGTCGAAATTGAAATGATTGAGAAGAGTAAGGCCGCGGTGAGCGTTGCAGACGCCCAACAATATTAAGTATCTCTGGGTTACTGCGTTATATATAAATTAATGGCATTCAGAAGTAGAGCAGATCCTTTATTGCTACGCAATACCAGAGCAGTATAGGGCAAGAGTGAAACAAGTAATGTATTGATGAACAAGTAACAGAAACAAGGATTCTCTGCGTAGTAAATGTACACAGATATTAGTGACTATCTTGAAAGCAAATCACTCAAACACACACGTCAGCAGACTAACTGTGGCGAGTTTCAAAAAGATACCACTACTGGAGAAAACTCCGTAACAAAAATAAAGAAACTGCCAACAGACTTATCTAAGCAACCACAAAATTTTCTGGGTAGGTTTAGGATATTTCTGAGTCGGTTCTTTTCCTCCTGCGAAATGCAGCCTCAAAATATTATAATATAGGTGTGTTTGTTGACACTCAGCTCCATACAGCCCTCACAAGAATAAGCTATAGCACAGCGCTTACATTTCTGTCGATTTCTGCCTGGCTTGGGAAAAGCAACGAAAAAACTCCTTCTTTCCTTTCATCACGATCAAAGAGTCTTGAGTCACTGAAACACTTACGGTAGCAGCAGTGTTTGTGGAGCATAGCTACGAAAATTTGAATCTTAAAGAATATCCAACACACAAGAAGATAACACGATTGACACTGTGCACGATTGCTTCTTTTAAGGCAATTCCTGCCCGGTTTTTCTGATTCCGAGTGATGGAATATCTATTTTTAGAAACAAAGGCTTATATGGGTTTGTGCTGTTGCGTAAGCAACACAGCTACAGCTGCTGAGGGATTACTCCCAGTTTCTTTTAGTTAACTCATGACTACCTATATATTGCTGTCATTCCAAATAACCTACCACAAAGAAAAAGTTGTATTTGTAAAGCTGTTTGGTGACAAAGTTGAGGATTTCCCCTTATAAGATTCATCGTTTCCAACGTTCGACTAAAAGAGACGCCTTGTGTAAAAGGCCTACAACGTTATCATGTATTAGAACTAATTAAGCATGTTTTTGAATTTTTGTCCCATTTTTTTCCGGTGTTTCAGGTTTCCTATGTATTGCTATTATATATTATACCATTCATGTATTTTATACCATGCATGTATTTTATACCATGCATGTATTTTATACCATGCATGTATTTTATACCATGCATGTATTTTATACCATGCAGATATTTTATACCATTCACCTTGCTCCGCAAACTGACGTCATCTTTTTCTCATCGGTCATTCCGAGTTTTGAAGCCTAATTATATACATAATCGCCTGCCAAAGAGTTATATCACTACATTAATTAAGAACGGGTAGTATCCATTTTGGTCATATTTCTGTGCATGTAAGCCACACAAAGTAGGGTACATATAAAGATATCCTTATCATCTACGCGCTCAAACAAGTCAAAACGAGGGTGGCTTCTCGATCTTGTTTTGTCATATTTAAAATTCCAGGTTTAAAGGGTTTGTTTTTCTTGCGGAAAATTTAGGTCTGTCAATTACAAAATATTACGACATGACTGTCTTCTATTTTTTGTCCATATCTGCTACTCTCATTTCTCATAGCTGTACGTCATTTTCTTTGTTGACAGTTGCACTTCTGTTTGCTGATTATCAAGACCTACCTTCTGAAGTTCTTCTATAAACAGTTAATTACCTAAGTATTTGCTTTGTACATACAGTCGAACCTGTCAATATCAGACACCAGCGGTTCCTGGAAAAAGTGTCCGCCAGGTGTCCGCTAAAAAGAGGTTTTCAACTATATCTGACTATATCTGCCTAAATCAATTAATCTTTATTAATTAATACTAATTCATTAATCTGCCTAATTTCGCCAAGAAAAGAAGAACAAAAAGACACATTTATTCTTGACAATGTTTAACATCTCATATATAAACCTCAATTATAAAACTTAAACTAATAAAGCTAAAGTTTAGGAGGATCACTTGTTCACAAAATACTCACTGTATCTTGGATTTCATCGGTTTATGATCTTCTGACAACTCAGGGACCACGAAGCCAAAGGGCTAGTGGGCTTAAATAGAAGTAAAGTACGAATGTACGCTATACATAGGTTAATTTTAAGGCAAATGTTAACGCGGTTCCGAGAAAATGCGTCCTCTAAAACAAGTGTCCGCTATAAGACTGTCCGCTATATAGAAGTATTTCAATGAGAGTTTGACCATGATTCGGCCCGTGCGTAAAAAATGTGTCCGCTAATACCAGGTGTCCGCTATAGAGCAAGTCCACTATAGACAGGTTCGACCGTATCTCTGTGTTTGGCACCTCTAACAGATACAACTTTTGAGACCTCGATTAAATCAACAATATCAAGCTGTGAACAGAATCTGCATGTATGCTAACTAAAACTTCTAAAAAATTTTCACTTAACAACAAATTGTAGCTAACTTTCTAAATAGTTGATTTAATCGTATCTGCACAAAGACACCACTGATCTGAACACAATAAGTAATAACTATCTCAACGTGAATCATTTGACAATCCCTGTTTTTTGGTTTAACCAAAGAGTATCCTATAAAATGATATACTCTGTTTAAATTTGCCGTTCTCAACTGTGTCAAACTATTATTTGCCTGTCGGAATTTTCCAGTCATTCTAGTAAAAATCACGTTTTCAAAGTAGGCAAGTTTTTTCTCAAAAATAGATCAACCCTTTTTGCGATCAAACATGTCAAACGGTGGGCGGCTTCTTCTTTCTCGCCCTCGTTTTGTTATATTTTAAATTCCACGTTTGGAAGAGATTGTTTCTGGAGAAAATTTAGATCTAACAAGTACTTAATATTCCGACTTGACAGTCTCCGCTTTTTTATAAGATGTTCTCTAAAACGATTCTGTTATGTCAAGACTTCCCTGCATGATTGTAGAGAAAATGTATACTATCATAATTTATTATATTTTTGAAGTATTTTACGTGTCATGGCACGCTTTTGGTTTTATTTCGTTGGGTCGCTGCGCTTTATTTAGATTGGAAGAAATTAGATAGGTTATATTACTGGGATTGTTCAAAGGGTAATTCTGTGAAATTATCTTTCTTTACGACAGACTGAAATTATCTGTCTGAACTAGTACAGAAGAAAATCAGCACACAGAAGACTGTGTTGTCATTTACAATCCTTAATGGATCATGCCGTCATCTTTGTTTCAGTTAGATACCAAAGATCTCTGGTATATTGTTATTGACTTGAAATTCTTGTACAAGTGTAAAGCTAGCAATATTACCCTTGTCAAAGTAAGTATCAGAGGGAATGTATCAGCCATTACAAACCAAGTGCATTGATTGATATAAAGAATGAGAGAGGTTAAAAAAATACGAACTATATGTTTTATTATGCATTCGCACTTTTAATTTATAGCCGTTTGTTCCAAAAAATTTGTCTCCTAAATTTTGTTTCGCTGTGAAATTTTGGAAGTATAGACAATGGGTATTTGAAAAGTAACCGAAAAATCTAACAGCTCAAAAATACATGAACAAAATTCAGCATTTCATGGTGTAATTGCGGTAGATAAATGTTTTTATGTTACCCTGGAAACGTTATCAACAAAATCGAAGGAGATAATTTTACAAAGAAACTCATGGGTCATAAAGGATCCCTGCAAATGCCTGATAAATTTTGTTTCAAAATTCTATCTACCAAGAAACACGTTTACTGGTAGGCATGTGCTGTTTTTACAGCTTGGAGCTGTGATAAAGGGAGAAATCATGTCATCTATGACGATAAGAGAAAGGCACGCCTTGTTAGAAGAGTTGACGAAAATACTGTTGGAAGTGCTATATGAATTGACATAGTTTCAACCAGTACACCTTTTCTCGCATATTTTTCTATGCGTAACTTAGTGGACAATCGTCCTATTGTGTTTTGTAAAGGTATAAAGATAGGATTTGAACTTGAGAGTCTGGAATTGAAGGTCGCGACGCCGAGGGCAACTAGCCACATCAAAGATGTCTAGTTGATAAGATCATATGTCTTGTTTCATGCCTTCCAACAGTTGTTTTCTTATCACTAAAAGTGAAGGCCCCACGATAGACTAGCTGGCAAAGAAGGATAAATGATAAATTTACAATTATCAGCTGAAGTTCATGTTTACAGGGAGGGAAAAAACAACCTTCTTGGTGTAGCCTCTTCTAAGGATATTAAATTATAGACGGTTAATAGTTCAAAAGTGTTGTACACAAGTATGAAAAGAAATAATATTTTAGGTCATGTCTTAAAATGACATGAAGTTAACTTAAAGCAAAAGGAACGAAGTACACAAAACAACTAGTGAGGACTTAAGCAATCTCACTTTTTAACATGAAAAACGCTGTTACTTGAGAAGTGTGCACCTGTGTTCCTCTCAAAGCTTAATTCATCAATTTGATATATATTTTTTATATTAAAGATGAAAGAAAAAAAGGCTTTTAGATGCCGCTTTAAACCATCAAATCTTAATAAAACCACATTAGGGTTCTATCATATCTGTCATAACATTTTTACATGAACTAAATTCCAATTACATGTATGTAAAACAAAAAGTCAAATAGTAGTCATTCTTGCATAATTTATTTACGTACAGATTTTTTAAAGGTGATGATAGCAATTCTAAAAAGTTGTATAAAGTTTATGGTTCATTTTTCTATTCTGATGATGATGATTTATTAGATAGAATTGATGATTATGTAGAGATCAAATGGTCTCCCATATAAAAGGCAAATTGTGTCTTTGTCTGCGTATGACTGCAATATGGTTAGTCTAGGACATGTTACGGAGTCGCTGCACAGGGTGAAACGTCTAGTGGCGGAAAGCGGACGAAACAGTAACGAGACAAATAAAATGATTGTTCTTAACATAAATTG
>JAAAKL020012484.1:0-13007 GCA_010016065.2 Carybdea cf. marsupialis auct. non (Linnaeus, 1758)
CGTGATGCGAGGGGGTCTTGCCTTTAAAAATATCTTCAACATGCTGTGCCTTGTATTTTGGTTATACTTGACACAAAACTCAGCTTTATGTAACCAATGTAACCTAGCTCCAGATAACTTAAGCAAGCAATTGCAAAAGAGATTAGTGCTTAAAAACAAAGCTATTGTGCTTCATATATTCTCCCATGGAGAAAGTTAGCCCATCGATTAAATGAAAGTCACAGGCTAATTTATTACAATGAAGACAAGTTTTATCTACTCGAAAAAGATTCACTTACTTTCAGAAAACATAGTTTGCCATCATTACCATGGTAAATTCTTTATACTCCGTTTTTGTGGTCAAGTTTAATGGTAACAAGATTTGGCCATAGCCTTTGAAATTATTCCTGGAATGTTCTTTCTGTTGAACGCAATCAGGTTTAGGGGCAGTGTATCTTCTCCTACGTATGTCAGCTAGCAGTAGCCCATGCCAAAGTAATCATGTAAAGACGACAATTGGCATGTGTTAGTCAGACTTTAATTTACCGGACACGTTTTTGACGCAACGCATAATCCGTTAAATTTTCATCAGATCTGATAAAGTGTGATCGTTATATGTCAATATATCTTAGCTAATTGGAAAATTTACTTCGACTTCTTAAAGCTCACTTTGGTAACGTAGCACTTGTCGATAAGAAGTTTATGGTTACCATTAATGTTTTAATGATAATTAAGCATAGATCTTTGGTTGCATATTCAGACAGTTATCAATCGTTAAACTCCATATTCTAATAGTCAACATACTGTCCGTATTTACGATATCCGTTCCCCCAAGTTATGGAGACTTAACGCGGGGAACAAAGTGACGTTTATAAGTTTATTAATCGGGAATAATCCATCAGTTGTGTTTATAGACTACAAACGAGAATATGTTGTCACTGCTACCACTCCCTCCAGCTTTCTTGGCTTATCAGTGTAAATTCTCTTCCTTTTTATTGTGCGCTGTACCCTTAAAAGTTGGGGGGGAAAACTCTTTGTATTTTGACCCCCTTATCCGAAACATGCAATGTCAAAACACAATCACCGACCACGTTCTGTTTCTGTTATCTATTTATTGATTGATTTATTTTTATTACTCATATATTTTAGATATGTTGTGAGAGTGAAGTGGTCATCAACAGGGAAATACTTCGTATCGGCATCTTATGACAAGACAGTGTGTGTTTACAGGTGAGTAGCTGACAAATGTGGATTGTTACATCGTTTGTCTTTGATGTAATTATTATAATCGTAACGAATCCACTACCAACTCAAGTTAAATATGTGGTAAAAAACGTACGGTTGTCGTACTTTAAAGAAAATATTGTGGAAAAATACATTCTGCCATCTTAAATCTTCTTGATAGATTTTTATATGGCCAGGGCATCTAATATCATCAACTGACCGTATTTATCCTAATGGATTTAAATGGAAGTTTACTATACTGATGTAGAGTTTGTAAGCCAAGGATTTTCATTGCTTCAAGGTATCCGCTTAATCTTTAGTACATATTGAGCTGTTATTTATGTGTGTTAAGTAAGACGTAGCCCTATGAATCATGGTGCTTTTCAATGAAGTGTAGAGTGCACTCTCTTACACCTCCTTTGCTGTGGATAGTGGTTGTACATCCATTAGATTGACAATTTTGCGCAATTGGCAAGTACTTCTTCGGACTTGACGTAAGAGGACTTAAGTCGTCGAAATCCATGTTGTAATTAAAATGTTCTCCGTGAGACTGCAAATCGTTACAATAGCGTAAAAAGAGGACAAGCATAACTTTGTAGTAAGTTGGCATTTGGAAACAACCAATCTGAATTAGGAGTGCACCATTGACGTTGTTGTTGCACGTACCTGCATTGACTGACGAGGCCTAATTCAAAGAAGTATTCTGTGTTCCTAAAAAGCAAAGGTTTTCACACATTTATGTGAAATGTTCCTTTAATATCCAAATAATCCATAGACCAGGCCTAGTCTTAAAGTTTTTAGAACAGGCTGGTTTGTCAAGTGCTGCCTTATTATCGAGTCGCATGACCTAGTAGCCTTTTATTTGGGCCCTAGAAACCTAAGGTAACTATTTCCTTTGAGGAGTTCAGATGTTTTGCGGCAGCAAGAGCATGGCTCTTTTTACATATCTTTTTATTATCAGAGAGAGTGATGATGGTTGGAAAGTATGGAAATCGATCCACTTCTCAGGATACATTGAAGCTCTTACTTTCAAGAAGGTAACGCTGTTTTGTATTTTGCGAAAGATTTTTGTCATGAAAGTAGGAATTGTAGTACCTCTGTTGAGTATCAGGGTAAGAAATACCTTTATTAAAGCAAGCAATATTTTATTTTTACTGTTGGCTTTTGTAAGTATTTTGAAAAGTAGCCGCCTTCGGTCTGTTCTCAAACTTAACTGTTTATGGAATGAGCCACATAGCTTAACATGTCTGGCATCCTATTACTTTACAATTTCTATACCCCTCTTTGTCAATCTGGTTCTACCTTCGGCAGTAATAGCATAGATAGGGACGCTTAGAGCTCCCATATATTTAACTTGTGTAAAATAACCAGTAATGTTCTAGCTTCCATCATTGGCCGATCCCCATTTGCCAACAATTTCCTACTGTCTTTATGCATGTAAATTATTTTGCAGAGTAGCTACTGTCACACATACCTAGATTAGCGGCATTTCCATGTTGGTATAAAGATGTTGATTTAGATTAGATTTTTTAGTCCGCCATGACCATTACTAAAGAAATTATCAGATTTTAAGACCTCTTCTAAAGCAACAGTTACCCACAGAAATCCATCTCAGTGTCTAATTCCTGTCATAATCTGTTACCTTATCGGGTATTCACTTCGTAGTGTGAAAACCTCGCTTTCTTAAAAGTTGCTCTCTTTTGAAATACTAAAATTGTTGTTTGATTTTTTCACCGAAATATGTCGTGATAGATTTTGCTCGGATCATAGGGTCACTCACTAACAGAAAGTTTATTACGACCAAATTCCTGTCAGTGTTGTAGACCATTCTATGTGCTGTACCATCTTACGGTTTGGTCTCGCTTTTAACCATTTTAACCACAAAGATGCCAAAATATTGAAATCGAGTGATTTTGCGTTACCTCGTCTTCTAAGTCGAAGGCACTCCTAATCAAGATATCATAGCATATGGAAAGTTTTCAAATCCTCGTAAGTTATGTGTCAGTTGTAATTCCTGAGCAATTCCCATGAAATGCAGTATGATCGAGCTTGAAATGTCTGGTCTCTTTGTTATGTTTAGAGCGCAGTTCAAACGCAGGATGGTCTGGAACATTAACGCGTTTAAGAGTACCAGTGTGACCGTAGCCAGTGTGAACATCAAGCAATGTTGAAGCCATGCAACATCTATTCATGTCCAATGAAACTGGCACCATGGGGCATACTCCTAAATGGTGCCAGCAAAAAGTTTTCTGTTGACGCATGGCACTTATTCCACTGCTGTGCTCATAAACACTTCCTAGCAAAAGTGAAATCATGTATTGTATATGTTTATTTATGATGTTTAGGTGAAGATATCATTCATCTCTTTGTCTGTATAACTGAGAATGATTTGGTCTATTTTAGGGTACAGACGCGTTCCTCGTTGGAATCAGGGATGATCATAGACTACACACATACGATTTATCGGTAGACAACCCGTTTTCGGAGGTACTCACTTTTACTTTTACAATATTTATAATGTTCTCGGTGATTTATTTGAATTTTTTAATGTTTACAGAGGAGGTTTATTACTAAACGCAGATGTAGTAGTAGTCGGTACTGTATTTTCCTGATTAAAAATTCAAGAGAGCTTACAGTGGAAACACAAGCAGAAATGCAAGTACTTCTATCAGAATTGCACGAAGTAATCAAGCCTACAATAATCAGCTATATCGGGTTTCAAAAACCCAAAACACCACGAAGCAATGTGACTCTGCCATAATGAACACTTACTTGAAACACCAGAGTATGCTTAAATATATTCGGATGATGTTTTATATTATAGTTACGGCTAGATCTGTATTTCACTTGGCCATGCTGGAAACCGTCCACATAATGGCAAGAAAATCGTTGCTTTGTAGCCAGAAAGAATTCGTCTTGTGATTGGGTACTTCTCGTTTAACGATTCAATTCTATGGGTACTGATTGGTCTAAACAAGACTAATCTGGTAGTCCTGATTTGCTACTTTGAAAACAAAGTTAGGTATTAGTTTCATTCCTTCCAATTCGTGTTCCATTCTGACTGTCAGACGAAAAGCGTTTTTAAGTACAAAATGGTTTCGCTACCTGGTGCAGTTTTGATGTTCTGTACATTCACAAACTTCTATTTGTATACTATGGCAGAGTCTTCTAGCTGCTTTTACCACTGAAGGCAATACATTCGCCTTCGTTAAAAATTCTTAAGGCCGTCAGTGGATTTTGCTGTCCTTGAGCCGTATTAGGGAATCTCCTCCGTTGCTGCTTGGATGCGTACCAACGTACACTTTACATTAATGATATCATTTATGGATTGGTAAGCAAAGCAACAGAGTAGAAAAGAAAATTGATAGACCCTCCTTCCGCTGGAAAATGCAAATTCATGCCTTCCCTAAGATTGCCCAAATGTTAACGTAGGAGACCGTTATATGCAGCCGTTATATGCCGTTATATGCCCCCGTTTTTGCAATCGTTATATTGTCAAATAGTGGTTCTATTTATTTTTAGCCTCGATATCTCAATATGAATGCTTTTGGAGACGACCACGTGAGTTTCATTCCTATGGACGTGACTGTATCACCGAATGGAGAGCTGGTGTTAGTCAGTACAGGTGGGAGTTCACCCTTCTTTCGGTAGTACGCAGGTATTCTTAACTTCGAGAATGAAAAAGAAGAGAATCTAACGGTTACAACACTACTAGATAGAAGGATCATGCAACGGTACCAAAGTTAAGTGTAGGAAGAGATCTTAGTACGTTGTAACTTTTGCGAAGTTTCGTACAGATGTGTAGCGAAACTATTGCTGATCAATTTTATATCCTATCCCTGCTATCGTTGCCTGTAGACAATCAGTAACAAAATCGCCGAAAATGACTATATATTAGTCTTTACAAATACCTATCAGAGAAAAAATCAGTTGTAGGGTATTTTAACCTATTTAGGCGTGACGCCATGATGTTGCTTACGGAGGAACTATGAAGATATTCCTACCAGACTTCGCTTAAGCCAGCCGTCTTTCTTTGATTACGATGAAGCTGCATTAGCTTTTACTTTATACTTCTCTACACAAATGGCTTTTCAAGTTGCAACAATACCTTCACGTTTGTAGATGAGTTTGAATCTAAATTTCATGATAGTTTTTACTTTAATGCTAGACAATATCAGAAACGTGTCATAGTTTTATTTCTAGCAACCTTGTAGAGTATTTGCGTATTATTTTCATGCTTCTTGCTTTCTTACCAATTACCTGAATTATTTACTTATTTACTTTTGCTCCCTCTAGATTGGCTGAAAGGGTAGCTTTTCAGCATGGCAGGCCAAAGTTTGTAATTAGTTTGTCACATCCTTCTTATTGGTAACGTAACGCTGCCATTTCACTCATTTATTAACTTCCAAGCTTGATGCCTGATAAGGCCTTCCGTCGCTGGTTTTGGTCTGGCGTAAGGCAAGGCTAGGTTGGTTACATACTTTATGTCAGTGACTAACTTATATGAGCATTATTTGCTTCTGTGAGAGAGGAGTTTGCCAGTGGTCTGTGGACGGAAATTGCTATGCTGCATTGCTACTCTAGTAGCGAAGCTGCATCTCTACCTTATAGTGTAGCGATTCTGTAAGTTATGTGAACACAATTCACCAGTAGCTGATCACTTGCTGTGAATTAAGAATTTTCAAACATATCTTGCAAGTTCAGATAAAAGGTCTTGCGCATGAAATATCTTTCAGGTTTTATTTTTTGAATCATTCCGCACTTTCACTTTTCATCCATGTAGACAAAGGAAGACTGATTCTATTTCATTACCAATCTGGGGAACAGGTAAGGCACATAGTTTGTATCTATCCATTGATCTTATTGACGGTTAAAGTTAAAGCGTCAGAAAAATCAAAAGAATGATCCTCTTCTATCAACCTTGTAACCCCCTCTTGAAGGGGTGTACTTTCATTACATGGCTGTAATACTGACAACCTGTTATACTCAATTCATCGCAACAGACACTCGATTGCGTGAAATCAACATTAATGTATGCCCCTTGTCTATTTAAGCCCCCTTTGTTTCAGCTCTTGGAATTCGCGACGGCATTCGGTAGTGCCGTCGTAACTACCGTGGACAAAGACAATAGCGAGGGCAAAAAATTGCCGAGGAAGTTCTCACAGCGTTCTGAAAAATATCTTTTCTGCTCAATTTCGGTGTCACAGTCTAGCCATAAATCTCTCATTTATGTAGCAAACGTCCATATTCGAGTGAGGCAGGAAAGTCAAAATGACTGACGTACTTCACTTTTCTGGCAACAATGTTTCACCTTTTTTTAAAGACGGCTCAAATTGGTCTGGCCTGTGTTCAGGGACCTGCGTCTGTTCTCTTAGCCCAGCGTTGTGCGTCATGATTCAGGAGTGTGCGATGATTTGGAGACGACGGAAGATTATCTGCGTGCGACCAGAAACGTGAGGGCACTTCACGTTCACTTCCATAATCCCCAACCCACAACAACGTACAATCATCAACAATTAGCGTCAGGTTAACAACATTCATCAGGAATCCGATTTTTCAGTGCCACAAACAGTCTGTTAAATAAAAAAATATTGCCGTCGCATCCGGATCCAGCAACGACAATAAAATTGCCGCCGGAGTTTTCGGTGGATTCCGAGGGCTGTTGATTATTAGGCACTTAAAAGTAGGAAAGAAAGAAAGGGACCGTATGAGATTGCCATTGGAATCGTAGAACGTTATTAAGTTGTTCTCGGTATAATCACGGACACGAAACCCTTATGAGCGCTTTATGGCACAGATAGAGAGGATCGTTACACTGTTACACAGTTACAATGAATTAACATTATGTTATATGACATAATTACGTTATGTCGTATGATTATTGTATATTGTAATAAGATTTTGATCCTCTTTTTCTTGAGCATGCGGTAATTGTACGGCCTCCTATCTCAATTTTCTCTCAAGATAATGAATTACTATGGGATATTAAATGATGAATATAGTCAACCACGGTGTTGCTGGGATCCTTCAGGGCTTTATTTTTACTCGGTAAGTGCAGTAGTGATGTTGAAATATGACTTTTGTTGCTGCAAGTTCAGTGTCATGCGCAGTAAACTGATTTAGGTAATTTTTGGTGCACTTTCATGGATTTAGATATTAGTGATATGGAGAAGGTAGCATTATCAACATAGGGAAGGAACAAATGGTTGTCATGCGCTTTCTGTGGTGAACTCATAATAGTCATATATCGAGAGTGATTCATGATTAGAGGACTGATTTTGGATAACGGCGTCTTACTGTCACCATATGAAAGTCAAGCTGCTACTTTGGTCCCTTCATTCTTTTGGTCCATGTGTTCCTTTTGTCACTGCGTTACATTGGTCCTTGCGTTCCATCGGTCCCTGCCTTCCATTAGTCCTTGCGTTCCATTGGTCCCTGCCTTCCATTGGTCCCTGCGTTCCATTGGTCCCATCGTTCCTTTGGTCACTGCGTTCCATTGGTCCCAGCGTTCCATTGGTCTCTGTGTTCCTTTAGTCCCTGCGTTCCTTTGGTTCTTGCGTTGCTTTGGTCCCTACGTTCCTTTGGTCCTTGCGTTCCATTGGTCCCAGCGTTCCATTGGTCCCTGCGTTTCATTGGTCCCTGCGCTCCTTTGACCCCTGCGTTCCTTTGGTGTACTTACGAGACCTATTCTGTCATAAATTTGCATGCAAATGAGGTTTTCTTCCTCGCCAAATTACCTTGCCTTACGTTAGCGGTGTGCCGTGCCATTGAAGACGTTGGCTTTTATGAACCTCCAACTCTTTCTATCTCATATCATGTGCAAGACCCCCAACACTATATCTACATTGCTTTCAATCTTATTGCCATTTCCTTCTTTATCATCCAGGTTTCGCCCTCATAGAACAAAGCTGAGCACGCATATTTTTGCACTTTCCCATATTTTTGTGTCATTTGCCATGTGACTATTTGTAAGCACGTTTTCATTTATCTAAACATGAACTTAACTATTCCAATTCCCGTCTTATTTCAACATTGATCCTCGCATCCTCCATAACTGTACGTCCCAGTTTCTTACGTGCTTGATTATCTCTTGTCCAATTTGGATTTGGCATGTAGGCGTTTCCCTTTTCTTAAACATCACCATGCATTCTGTTTTCCCTTGTTTATCCTTAGCTCCTTCTCTTCACTTGCTGCATTCACTGCACTCACTAACGCTTGCATTAAATCTTTAGAATCAGCAATGATGGCTGTGTCTTCGGCTTGTCTGACGATGTTAATGTTACTCCCTTCAATTTTGAAGCCCGTCATCATTTCGATCTCTCAGTATCACTTCTCCATACAGAAAACAGGTCTGGAGACATTGCACAGTCTTACCTGACGCCCATCGCGATATCAACGGGCTCCATTAGTGCACCTCTGAGTCGTACCGCTCCCCTTTGCTGGTAATGTGGGTTTCGAATCTGATATCCCTGCCATGTACGTTGAGTCTCCTCAATATCCCTATGGGTCTTACAATGTCAAACGCTGTCATAGGCAGACATCCGTTTGCACCTCCATCGCCTGTCTCAGAGCATTCTTAAGATAAAGATCGCAACAGTGGTTCCCTTGCCCTTCTTAAACCCATATTGTTCCTCTGTTACTTCTGCCCTTATTTTATTTTTATTTCTGCCTAATATAACTCTCAAGACTATTTTACGTAGCTGCCTTAATGTACTTATCGTCCTATGCCTATTGGACTCCATGGCTCTCGGCATCTTTGGTATCTTTATAAATGTGGCCATCTGGGTCGTGGGAGTCCTTCGTATCATTTATAGCATTAGCAATCTTCACCACTTCATGAAAAGCCCCAGCCCTCCAGCGTCTCCACCATCAGCACAGCAACACCATCTTCTCCCGCAGTCTTTCCATACATTCCTCTCTTTATTGCTATGCCAAGTCGCACGCTTTTGTCGAACGGCACCCTCTCGTCATTCAGTAGTTCCTTATGTACCCCAGCCAACAATGTTTCAATGGATCCCGCTTCATTGCAACCTCGCTGTTTTGCTTCCTTATTGAAGTACTGCTTTTCTTTCCCTGTCCACCGGTTAGTCCCTTTATCTTGCTGTACATAACTCTTGTATCTATATTGGGAAGTCGCCCAAGTTTCATCACATTTTTTATTTAGGTACTCCCCATTAGCTGCTGCACACTCTTGTCTCTTCTCCTGTCTATTCTTTCGTTCTCCGCAGTGTTCCGCATATTTGCCCACCTTCTCTTCGTTTTCTCGAGAATTTCTTCTTTCATCCATTCTTGTCTCATAATTTCTTCTGCCGCCTCAGTGGGCACTCCACCAACCGACTCCAGCATTCTACAACCGTTGAGCCATCCTACGGTGCTGCAAACCTGTTCCTCACTTCGACTATTTAGGCCGTTCTCTCTTCTTCGTTTTACAGATTCCTGTATTCCATATTCGGTCTCCACTTCTTATGTTCCAGTTTCTTCAGCTTCAATCTCATTCTACCCACCTCAAGAACATGGTCACTCCCACAATCAGCGCTAAGGCACGCTTTTGTTGTGTGTGATACCGTTTCTGAGTCTGTCGTTTATCATTATAGAGCCTATTTGGTTTTTATATAGGTCCCTTGGGCTGCTCCACGTCGATAGACGTCTACTATGGTGCCTGAACTACGTCTTGGATATAACTTGTCCATTCTTCTCAGCAAATTACTGAAACACATAGGATACTTCTAACGTGTCCAAAATATGACTGCTACTTTCTTGACGTTAATGATCGGATTACCATCACCTGTTCCTCAGCAGAATGCTGGTCGATGAAGTTTGACTCTGCCAATATTACTGTTCTCTGAAAATAGATTTTGCTTTCCCTTCTCATTCCTGATACTTTTGTGTCATGTTAGTATTTAGTTATGCTTTATTCAAATCTATCACAGCCACATCCATGCGAATCGCAACATTCCTGCTGGTCGTTTCTCTTTCTAGAAGACTGCTTTGATAATCAGCAAGACTATTAATGCTCTCCATGTTTACAGAAACTGATGATCTGAAACAAATGTGCTCCAATAACCCGTAGGTCATGGTATCATCTTGCAGATCTTGTCAATTTTTACAATGGCTGTACGGGATTCAAATTCAGAACCCCTTATTTATAATAAACATATCTAACCTTCCTGACAGTATGGCCTTCTGTAAGCAGTGTTGGTGATCATAAGGAGCTGTGACGTAGCTTTTGTCTCCATTGATGTCGTTCGGCCTTGAAGCCGTGTTTGCTGTAAACTTTTTTATATAAGAAATTTACTATTGACATCATTATTGCAAATATCTTAACAATACTGTGTTGTATTCATTGTTGACTGCAGACATCGGATGATAATAGCATCGTCGTCTTTGAAGTAGCAACGGCCGCCATCGTTCACAAACTTTGTGGCCATGCTGGAAGAGTGGTAAGTAATCAATGACGTGGTGCCTATTTAGCATAGAGGTCGTACTACTGATCTCTAAAGAAGACTGGATCGAGCTTCCCGTTGTTTCAAGCAGCGAAATGTTATAGTCACGAATACTAGCCCCCATAACTTAAGGAAGGTCCGCCATGTTACATAACATTGTTTATAAGCTTTGTGTGGTGGAAACTGAAATGGCTTCCAACGACTGACCTCATTTTGAGAGGGACGATCCTCCATCCAGTGTTTTTTAGAGATCAGTGGGTCTTACATATATGATTCCAGTCTTTAGGAGGGAGGGAGGTTAGTATGGTCGATGGTGATTTTTTACGACATTGCAAAGGGGAGGGAAGGGGAAGGGATGATAATCCAAATTCAACGTCGTTCACGTTAGTGTTATTCAGAGGATTCATGCATAAATTTGCAAATATTCCAAGACATTTTTGCACTTTTCCTGCACAGTGCGTTTGCTAATGTCTATGCTGAGGAGATAGAATCGTGATAAGGTGTTTGTTGACATGAAATGTGGCTTCGTCAGTGTTATAGATAAGCAGATCTTTTGTGTGAATTGAGGCGGTAAGTCCCGTTCGCTATGTCTCTGCAAGGGGTTTCTTCTTAAAGCGGCATTGCTAAATTTGGAGGAGCGGTAAAAAAGGTTGGACATGTGAACGACGTCCGATATGTAGGTGAGGTGTTTGAGTGACACTTGAAACGTAAGCCGGCAGCTTACTTGAACCCCACCACCCCCCTCCACACACACACGCACACACGCACACACACTACAGTTGTAAAGAACAGTGTCGAAATAATTGTCTTTTATGATTACGTTATTACAACTGATTGCTCAGAACGTGAATCATCACAAGCATTGCAGCATCTGAATTACATGTGTTTTCGTACTGTGCACAACAGCGGTTAGAACACTATCCTATAACGTATAGTTATAAAAAACATGTGCCGATACTTGCATCATCGTTGCAACCACGCATTAGATCACGCTATCTTAAATGTAAAGAAAAGTGTACTTTCACTTGCCTTATTGGCTAATTGAACATTCCGTAAATGTTTTAGCATAGCATATATACAGCAGTCTTAGTGTGGTATAATCAGTTGTGTGACTGAGGCAATACCAACCAGTCAAAGACAGCATCGTTACCGGATCTGCTAGTTATTGAAATTCGTTCGTAGAAATCATCCTGGCTATAATTTAGTCATAACCGTCGGGACACTGTGATCCTTTTTATTCATTCATATATCTGCTGGAACGGTACAGTTAGCTAACACAACTTGTACCATGTTTTCCTGTCACGACTCGCCACCCTTATATGTACGACCCCTTAGTATCGATACAAGATATTTAGGTCAATGAACATGATCAATAATTTCCTTGTTATCTACATTTAATAATTAAAAGTTTTGGCCAAGCAAATATTTTTGTCATTTGTTAAAGAAGTGTCATCTAATATAAGCGGCGGATATACTTTCTGGTCTCTAATAGACCCACCCCCCCCCCCCCCCCTCTTCCTTTTTTGGCCAATTTCCACTTTATTGGCCGAACCTCTGGGCCACATTTTGAACTGCCATGCCCTCAGCTTGGCCCAGGATCGATTGCCATTCAGCGTCTCTGAGAACAATTGGAGCTATTGGCTACGAGCTCGTATATAGCCATCTAGGCCAGGTTTGGGATTTCGAAGAAGTGGATCCGCAAAAATAGCGGAAAATGATCGTGCTGAAACAGTGATGAGGGTCTCGGGTCCAGTCTCAGAGAAATTCATATGTCCACTAAGCCACAGGCAGAATAAAAAAAAATAAAGACCAACAACAATTAGTAAGAAAATCCTTAGCACCCATGCAAGCTGCTATGAAAGAAAGCCTTTTGTGCAAAAAATCGCTAAATTACATAATAGAAAAATCGTAATTTAAGAGCTCGCAATTTAGATATCTTAATCATGTCCCCTCCCCTGCTTTTACTCGAAGTTCAAAAGTCTATTAAAAACGACAATGGTTAAATTACAGACTCAATTTTCCTTTAGCAACGATCTTATGATTTGAAAAACATAGGTTTAGTTTAAGCACAAGGCTTGCGAAAACTAGATTTCTTTTAATTCAGAATCTAAATAAGTTTCTGTTACTTTACGAAAATGAGAAAATTAGTGTAATATTTCTGGGGATCCGTTCCAATTATGTAAATCACGTATGTAAGACTTCTGCTTATTTTTCCTACCAAGTTTCATCCCGATCCCTCCAATCTAAGCGTTTTCCATGATTTTAGGTTCCCCCACCCCAAACGTCCCCCAATGTCACCAGATCCGGTCAGGATTTAAAATAAGAGCTTTGAGACACGATATCCTTCTAAATATCAAATTT
>JAAAKL020012485.1:0-13005 GCA_010016065.2 Carybdea cf. marsupialis auct. non (Linnaeus, 1758)
AATGTATATAATCTTATCTGATAACAAATTTAAACCTATCTTTGACATTGAGCGGGTTTAGTGGGATATATCCGCTGTTTGTTCTCAGCAACGTGTCTCAGTGAATAGGGGGAAAAACAAAATAGTTGATTGCTTCTGGTTTAATATCCTACCAATGAAAAACTGTATGGGTCCAAGGAAGTACGTCATCGACGATCAAATTCCAACTGAATCTCCTGCTGAACAGCAAAATCTGGAGACGGGTGAAAAGAAAGAATGGAAACTACATTATCTCGGAGTTATGGAACGAAAACTTGATAGTTTGGAGCTCAGACTGTATTAAAAAGTTCGACCATGTAAAACGCAATGTAATATTCCAAGGCCATTGCTTGTGTTTGCGATAACACGATGTAAACCACTCTGATTAGCAATACACTACTTGTGTAGGCAGGGACATAATGCGCAGAGGAATAGGATGTCATCTAAAGCAACAGTTAGTTAAAGTGTGGTCTAATAGCCATAGCCAATTCAAATAGCTACATATATACATCTATATATGTATATATGTGTTATCTCTTGTGCTACCTTTATTAAGTGGAGGCATAAGTTAAAAGTTTGGTGGGGTAATGGAGGCACCAGGGTGCTTAATTACTACTGAAATGCACTATAGAGACAAGGGGAGAACTTTTACCCCCGTATTTCATGGTACCTACATGAAGAAGTTAACGGTAAAACCATGTGTTGTAAACATAAACGGCAGACTATATGCAAATTATATGTTGTAGCTTTACTTTGGAGACTCTAGTGCAGTTTTGGGGACCTTAAGCCCCTCATTTCAAACAGATTGGGAAAAAACACTAGAGAATAGGTAAAAAGTTGTTTCATGGATGCAACCAAAGGCTTTCATAGTATTTGCAGATAATTCTCTCAACGAGGTAGGATCTTGGTTTTGTATAATTTAATTCAGCTGTCTCTGTGCCGTTTACCCACAACCAAAATCAAGCACAAAACGTCGTGTTTTACATGAGGAAGGCCACAATATGACTACTATGGTAGTGACACTTTCAATTGGTCGTAAAATAGTTCAGGAGGTTATTGAAAAGTGCAAAGGTTGTATTTCTGTCAAGGGCAGAAGAGGCCGAGAGCAGGAAAGATGAAGGATGGAAAGACCGGATCTCATTCCAACTTGAATACACCTATTCACGCCGCAGAGCGAGACCCAGGACGAAATCTTGTCTCTATTTTACGTCTGTTTTCTAGCAAAAATCCGTAGCGAAAATACTCTGTCATATAAGGAAATAAAGATTCACATTCAAAAAAGGATACCAGAAATGAAACAAGCGTCAGGTTGTAGATTTGCATCAGGTGAAAAGTGAGAAAGATTTGTTCAGTAGCATTCTAAGACCAATCTTGTAGCGTAGCTTACTACATTTTTGTTAAATCCATCTACAAGTGGGACACCGAAAAAAGGAAACACAGTTGAATCTCAACCTGTAAATTCAACGATTTCATAATCAATTAATCACACATTACATATCACTGGCAGGTTTAAATGCAATGTATCTTTGTTTAGTAATCGGAAGATCAGCCAGGTTGGAAAGCAGTTGACACCTATGTAGTAACTGGAGGTAGACAAGATGTTACAAAACTGTGTGACAAAAATTTAGGGGAAATGAACTCAAGGTCTTGTTGTTGGGTAGTGTACGATGCTTTGCCGCTAAGGTACGCTCCTATACCAACGAGAGAGGTTGGAAATGTTTATTTTTAGTTTGTGTCATTACACTTTATGTGGATCGTACGTAAATGAAACATTATGTTATTATGTAACGTATGCATAATCCTGCGAATAGTTTATAAAGAGGCTGTTTCAAATATATTACCGAGGATATTTTGGAGAGGGTAATTATTGTCAGGAGGAAAGTCACTTACTGATGAAGTATCTTCATTTTTCAATGGTTTATGAGTAATGAAAACCAGCAGTTAGCTCTTAATCAAGTAATGAAAAGTAGATCTTTATTATAGTGGTATTATTAATGTTGGATGTGGCTCGGCACCACTCTAAGCATCAAATTAGACTTATGACCTAAGCAATTCACTTTACACTGGTGACAACATATTCTTAGGTGTAAACGAGTAGTCCTCCGTGATATAAACAAATGGGGATAGATGAAAGCCATACCAAAATGGTCACGATCCAACGTGCTTCGGTGACTATAAGTAGTACATCTAAGGGGTAAAAATCAGAGCGGTTGAGATGCGCCGAGAGTGCAAACACGACGCCATGGCCTTTCTGAGGAATATTTCAATGCGGCCCAAGGTCGCTCTATTTTCTACGTTGTCATGACGGTTAATACAAATAAAAATGGCGACGACTAGCGTGAAAAGTTTTTCTCTCATGTCTGTTTAACAAATCTGATTCTTGTCAGATTTAAACAAATCGGTACATTTAAACAAATCGGTACATATTCTACTGTTTACAAGATATTCAATTACTTATGAAGGATCCGAATTATAATAGCTAAATTTTAATCGTTTCTTGGTTACTTTGGACATCATAGAAAATATCTAAAAGATGGCCATTTTAAGAACAGGATGCAAGAAAGGAAAAGAAAAGCCGCAGTTAGAAAACCCAGGTAACCTTAACCCAAAGTTTTTTTTTCTTCAGAAAGACTATTTATTTGAACAAATGTGAATATCTTTTCATATTGAAAGGTTACATTTCAAATAAGCCTTCTCTCTAACTCGAAATCCTTCGTCGTTATTGGAAATGCACTGGCGTTTCGCTTTCTGAAATAAACAGAGATGGATGTTAGAGGAAAATTCCAACTTCGCTCATCCTGATGTTTCAATTACCAACAAATATTTCTGCTGACAGAATACAATTTTCTTGGAATTATTTATGTTTCTAAACTGTGCTCTTACTTATTCCTGTACATCGATATTGTCTCCAGGTTTACAAAAAGCAAAATCAGTGTATGCTTAATTACAGAATCAAACTAATATCCTTTTCTGTTAAAGTAGAAGATCCACATGTGTTATCCCATCCTTCTTAACGAAGTAAATCTTCTTATAAAGTGCAGAAAAAAAATAGAGTAAGATTCAAAAACTAACAAAAATGGGCCTGGGTTAGAACCTGTGTACAATGACTTGCTGACTTGCGTCATCTAACTGCAGACAACGTAACTTATTAGGAGAAACTTAAGTTTAAAGATGTCGACACTAATCCTATTATGTTGACAGATAATACATACAACAGTGAAGTATTTGCCCTGGACAGTTCAGCGCCAGATTGCATTAAATATTTATTGGCTATTCACCTCAGCAGCGTGTAAAAGAGAACCAAGGTTAATAAGTCTGATGGTTTTTCTAATTGTTGTGCACCTAATGACGTTTTTGAAAGCCCAGAGCACGTAATCAAATAATAGGACATCGACATCTAGCAAGTTACGAAATCTGAAATAGTAGGTCTTCATGGGTAGTAATGATTAAATAATGTGCAACTGTGGTGGCTGTCACGGACGGGACCATGTTGGCGTGTTTGCATTTCAAGCCTTGCCTGTGAACTCAGCCTATCAGTTGAATCTTTACGCCTCTCCTAACTGATGCAAAGGACACAATTTTTGTGTTAGCATACTATTTTGCACCCTTATCATTGCTTGGGATTCATCTTTTGGCTTTCGTGAATTTACAATGATGATTATTTTGGTAGTAATTGAGGCTAGTGAACAACAATCTCTTGCTCTTCTCTTGCTGGTTTAAAATGTATTGGGTCATGTATGCCTTTCTTTACTGTCCATTGATACTCATAGCCTACTATTAATCTTGAAAATATAAATACCCCGATGCAAATCTTTGAAAGAGGAAGCAAAGCAAACCAAATTCTTGAATCTCTTACATTTTACCTTTCGTTGCTAACTCACAATATTCTGTTAATTTCTTATAATTTTGTTAGTTACCAGTCAATAAATAGATATGACTTTAGTATTTTCTATGCTCATAGGGCTTGCATGATACTACCTGAGCAACCTAAAGCTTTCTTTTGAGAAAAAAGAAGTCAGCTATATTGTATTTCCATCTTCAATCTTAGTTATGTTTCCCTCTATACTTGAGACGTCATTCCTGTGTCCTTGGTAAATGATAGTGCTGCTTCATTTGAAATATTTGCGAGGAATCTTAGCAGACATTCAATGCACCTACAGAATCAGACCTTGCAGAAAGTGTTGGTACGTGCAGTGGATGGAGCTAACGTTGACTAGAACCAAGCAGCAAGGGATGTGAGTGCCCCATATTGCGTATTACGGCCTGTCGTCATACAAGGGGGTAATGTCTTTCTAAAAATTTACATCGTATAAAGCAACTTTTAAAGTAACAAAAAATCAAACAATTTTGAAAAAATATAAAAATACGAATTGAATGGTTAATCACAATTATTATTGAATACTTTAAAACAGAGAGAATTGCAATGTATTGATAGTAGGAACTAAATGAGAAGATCTATCCATAAAAGGACTTGATGAGCTAAATAATTTGTTCACTCTCACAAATGTTTATTACAACCGCTCAACATTATTGCATCAAACACTGTTAGTGCGATGATTAAAAATATTACTGATATTATTGTAGATTTGGGTTTTTTTATTCATTTTTTGGAAAATTTGATAAGTAAATACGTATATATAAATTATTTGTTGCACAAATAATCTTAGTAACAAGTGCGATGGTATCGTCCGCCAATCAGCCCTGACAAATTACTCCACGAGTCTTCATTCGTAACTTTTAGAGGGACACCCTCTTGGGAAAAGACCAAAAAATATCGATACAGATCTTCGAAGGAGTAGCATTAGTGTCTAAACAGAAGTTTGTTCTAGAGGCCTCATGGCTCTGTTACCATGTACGTATTGGAAATGGCCTGAGTTCCCAAGTAAACCTCTTTACATATCCGAAGGAAAGGAACCCATTATTGATGACTTAAATTTTTGATCATGGCCCTCCTATAAAAAGCGTTGAGCGCCGAGATCTACAAGCATAATCTCCTTACAGGAAGCGGAGGTACTGAATCGCGTCGTTACAACAATCGTATAAAAGACAACAACTGCTATGGTCTGAAACTCAAAGTATATGCAGATATATATGAAGTACGTTGACTGTAGGATTATGTAGTATCATACCATCTGTTGCTGAGTAGCAAAATTAATCTCTAGCAAAAAGTTAAAGAGGCCTTAGTCGTTCAGAACTTTCTAAAACTCATCTTATAGATTCTTATACCCCTAATAGTGGTCAAAAGAGTGCCAGCATAAATACACATCATCATTATACATCACAGTCTCCGCCTATGGCAGAATGCGCACCAACTTGAGGAATAATCTTTTGCAATGGTGTTCAGGGACGTATTATCAAGATCTGTTCATGCTGTGACGTTATCCTTCCATCATTTGGGTTGGCGACCTCGACTTCTTCTTTCCTGAAACTATTCCTTCTAAGCAGATCTTGCTGATGCCACTTTTCGGTCGTTTACTGTGGTCACATAGTTTTAGCACTCTGCTTTTGATGACATCGGTTATCGGTGGCAGTTTAGTTATTTTAGGTCCTCGCATCTGGCATGGTCTGAAAGCTTTGTATTAGTAATGAATCGCAAAACACACAATATCACATCTAAAGTTATCGACATTCTTGACATAATGTGAGAGGCATTCAAATGTTATTGCTTTATATTGAAGTCAATCCTAATAAGTAACCTTAATTGCGCATTCATAAAGACGAATAACGATTACGATTAAAACTCGGTAATGGAATGGCACTTTTCCAATAGCATCAGGTTCACCTCAAGCGGAACTATTAAGCTTAATAAATCATACATTCCTTATCGGTCTTAATCAGAACCGGTTATAAATGGTTAATTCTATGGCTTCGTGAATTTGTGGGGTCATCAACACCGTCGAGATTGAAAGAATTCCTTGTAGAATGGGGAAGTCAATAATATAGTGAGTGAATGCGGTCATTTGCTTTTCCTTTATCACCATTTCTTGTTCGCATATATCTTTATCTATGGGTGCTTTGAATACCAACTGAGTCAATTTTCTTTTGGTTTACTATGTTTGAAAATTCTGCTTTGAATTATGCACTTAATCATTAATCCTTTAATAGCTTTGGCAGCTTTTTAATGCTTGCAAAGCAATAGGAAATATTTTCTTCTGTGCCAGAAACTCAATGGTTGTGACGTCTAGTTGTGGGCATACTAAACCAGTCTAAACTCTTTCTCACAATCGTAATGGGAGGATTGCTTAGAATAGCATAATACGTAGATTTCACATACATTCTGTTATTAACTATCGAACGTATGCTGTCACTTATTATCAATACATTTGATATTTCTTGGACGCCCTGCTTACACTTAACTTTTTCAAGACGGCAAGCATTCAAATTTTTTTCTTTAATGTTTGTTCTTGCCAAGGTTGTACCATCTAGATACTTTAGTTTAGGGGCTTTACAGTGCTTCGGGAATCCTCAATTGTAACTGTAGCAATCCAGGAGGAAAGGCGTGTCAATGTTAAAGACTGTGACATACAGTGTCAATATATGTTTTGGGCGAAAAACAAATCAGGTGTTGATCCCTTGCATGGAACCTCATTTACCCATCTCCTTTGATTTTCCCTTCATTTTTCTCTTCCCCTTTATAATACTTGTGTCACTGTAGTTAAGCATCGCCTTAATTTCTATCCTTTCAGATAAAGTATTCCTCTCTGTGATGTCACAATTTCGAAATACATGGAAATATGAACTTACGTTTTCCTGGGCCAAGAATATCACAGAATATTTTCGAGTTGTAGAGAGTTGATCCAGACACGTTCGAGCTGGACTAAGCAGTGCTCTCTTACTACGTCCTTACAGTGTCGCCGTTTTATCAGTTTTCATAACAGTCAGTTTTGCAATCGATATCTCGTCCATTAGTATTCACAATGACACTCCAATTGTTGAGTAAAGGATGATCCTCTGTAGAGGCCTCATTAAGCTCTCTTTTGCTATTACTCCTTTCTTACTCTAAAATCTGTTGCTATAACAACAAAAGCCATACTTGATAATGATAATGAAATCGTGACTTTTTTGAAAGTGAAGGACACTTTAAATAGCTTTAGTTGGTTGAATGAAATCTCGTGGGTTTATTCGCTTTACGAACCTGTCGATCATTACCACCAGTATCCATGGTAAACTAATTACACCTTTGAAGAATTCAAATTGTACTTAGGGGTTTGGCAGAGGGGTTGTAGTCCTTCTCTAGAGGCAAATTTAAAAGGTATATCATGAGAAGATTTCGTTTAAGATCTGTAAATTAATGCAAATTTTTGTCTGAGTCTGTAAAGTAATCTTTAATGTTCATCAATGACACGGTACAATCTCTCTCCCCTCTCCTCCACCAATAACACTTTCCCCAGTAGCAATGGCATTTTCTCAACTGGAAATAGCATACCCCCGGTCAGAAATAGCATCCCCCCACTAGAAATAGTATTCCCGACCATAACTTTGGAAGTAAACTCAAGTACTTGACTTTCGTGTTTGCTTACTTTCATTTTTGTCAGCGATGTACACGTAGTTAAGCCCTATCTAGCGTGCAATCTTTACACATTGCTTTTCTTTAGGAGGTTTAGAGTTTATGAAAGGCCAACATTCTTATTTCAGGATATGTTGAAGAAAAGAATATACATTTAAACTTTGATTGGTTCTACTTGGATTATTACTATGACATGTGTTGTGTTGAGGACAGTGGATTCAAAATGACAAGATTGAAATGTTTCAAGAAAATATATCACCATCGAGATTCAAACCCAGGGATGTAACTGTTAGTAGGTTTTTAGATGTATCGATGACGGTAGTCCTCCCATAGTTAAGTCACATGACCTGTAAAGGATGACCTCTAAAATGGCGTAACGATGAGTTGCGATGTCTACCGTTAGAGAATAGGGGGTAATGTGGTGACGAATTAAATAAAGAAAAGTTTCATTTGTCATTCCATAACTCGGTTGTTAGAGCCATCGATTCGAATGAGCGGACCCGGGTTAAGGTACCATTGATGAAATATTTCTGATTTTTGTCTGGAATCTTTTCAAAATTATGGAGTATTTTGTTGCCTAAGTCTGCCTAAGTTGCCTTGTCTAAATATCGATTTAACTTACTATGTGGTTCAGCCTTACACGTTCCTCTTACAATCAGGCTCCCAAGATCAAATCTCCTAATCCATGAAACTTGCTCGTTCCCTGTTTTCAGAGCTTTCGGCACCAGTTGCATAAAAATTGCTTTCTGAGGGGAAACGTTCTTTTCCATTTTTCTAGAGATTTAGTCGCATGCCCTTTGAAAATATCGATATCTAGAAAATGATAAATGCAATAATCAACAAGCTATAAGAATCAATAAAAGTTAGCCTAGAATATTGTTTAGTTATACATTTGAGCTTGAAAACAAGCAATGAGGTAATCACTGAAGTATCCCTATACTCTGACTCAAAACCATGCTGTATAGACCATGCTTTACATAATCTTAACCATTTTAATTGTGGCCAGCTCTTTCTATTTACCTGGAAACTATTTCTCTTACCTTTCTTATTTGTACAACGTGTCTAAGTTCAAAATCAATAATTCACATATAGAATCTCTGACATCACTATCCACACTTTTTCCGTGAACAAAGTCAAAAGGCTCCAGACGGAATTTGAATAAATTCAAAAGCTTTAGTAACTGCCTGAACAGATTCTGGCAACGCTGTGCAAGCCCAAGTACGTTCGTGAGCGAATTGATGTAGCTATTTAGTTCCTTAAGTTTCTCCAAATGGAAGTTCTGTATTCAAGCACAGCTGGTAGTGCGCGAGAGCATAAATTCGTATTTTATCTATATTTGCAAAACTACATAATGTCTAGAATGCGTTAGTTTACTAATTCTTATTACAAGAAAGAAATAATTATTGTTCTCCATCCTAGTAGTAGCTAGGAAGTAAGTTGTTTCATATGTGTTTAAAACTTATAAACAAATACAGTCGAGCCGGTCTATAGTGGACACCTGCGTATCCACTATTACAAGGCGTCCGCTATTACAAGGTGTCCGCTATATAGAGGTTTTCAATATTTTGCAAAGAAAAGAAAAAAATAGATGTTTTATTATAAAAGTTATATTCAACGACTGCATTTGAAAGAAAATCGTCGGGCACGTGCCGCTCAACTGGTGTAGACTTGCTTCCATGTTTCTCAAGGTTCAGGAAAGACAGTTAATAGAGGTGCAGGACTTGGGTTGGAAATACCGATGAATTACACTTTTTAAAAGCATTAAAGAAAGTAACTGAGAATGTAGATGCTAAATTAGCAAAGTCTTTGGAATAGTTGAATTGTTCAAAAATAATTATCATGAATTTGGTCTATATTCTTCTGAAAACTCCTCGCCATGGAGCCACAAGGCTAGGGGGCATAAATACGAGTAAACTACAAGTGTCCACTATTCACAGGTTAATTTTAAGGCAAATATTCAGGCGGTTCCGTGAAAATGTGTCCGTTATAATAAGTGTCCGCAATAAAACTGTCCGCTAGGTAGAGGTATTTCTGTGAGAGTTTGACCATGATTCGGCCCGTTCCTAGAAAACGTGTCCGCTATTACCAGGTGTCCGCTATATAGCATGTTCTCTATAGACTGGTTCCGCTGTATGTGATTAAGTGTTTAAAAGTCAGAGGCGAAATGTTTGAAGAATTTTATAAGATATTACCGCATTACTCCAGTTTTAAAATAATTACATTAGTTTCCATTGACTCCCCGATTGAATTATAGAGTCATACTCTTAGTATATAAATATTTAACTATTAGAGCACCAAAATATCTAATGGACCTGATTTGAAGCTATCAGTCAACAAGAATGTTAAGATCAACTTCGAAACGTCTTTCCAAAGTCGGAAGATATACGTTAAATTATTTACGTCAAAAGTCATTCTCAGTTTGTGCGCTGAAATTCTGCAACAACTTGCATGACCACCTAGGAGACAGTACCTTGCCAATTGATGCATTTAAAAGCCAGCTTAAAGCCTATTATTTTAGTAAAGCTTACATCACATTTGTTTAGTTTTTAGTGTGTTTTTGAAACAATAAGTTTAATAAATTTTACTGAACATTACAGTGGAATGTTTTCTTATCCGATTCCTTATCTTTTAGATTATTACTTAGATCATTTTAGATTTTAGTTAGATTCAGATTTAGAACATTTTGGGGATATTTGTGAAGTGCTAATGAGCTAAATGGAAATGTGATATTACTATCTTTTGATGAAAATTTGTATCACCAATTAGTTGACAAGCTTTGGGATCGTTTCCCCATTTATCAAACCTTATCATTTATGTTATTTATATGATTGAAAATTTTTAATCTATGTAACATTTGGAGTCTTCGCTCTACAGGAAAGGATCTTAGATCAGGTCAGGTCAGGTCTGGATGGTCGACTGCGGGTACCGTGTCAACCTGTACTACCTCTCTCATGGTCGGGTCGTCGGCGATTAAACCGGCACTTCTTCTACTTTTTCTTCTTTTCGTCAAGTCTTTCTGGCACTATGAGGTACATGTGTGGTTTAAAGCAGAACTTCTCGGTATGGGCTCGTGTAGCTTGTACTCTGTGTCCATGACCATGATCTGTTTGAAACAAAATATTTTTTTTAGTAAGAAAAGTTACTTTTGCACTTACCAGGGAGCAAGATCTTTACAAACACATTCCTAATTGCACAGCCATTTTTCGTGCATGCCCATTTCCAGTTAATAGTTTGCCAATAGAAACGTGACAATTTTGAAGCGATCAGAGAAACATCCTTTCCAGTAGAAACAGTAACTTAACATCGCCTTTTGTGTAAGTTGAAGACTAGGAGTTACTGTACATCAAGTTGACAGCATCAAAATATAAAATAAGTATATATGACATTGATTGAAATCAACCTCGAGTTCAATCATTATCTATTGGCAAGACATTCAGCGGATCATCCATTACGTCATAAAAATAGACTCTTGTGAAGGATACGTTTCAAACCAATCAGGTGGTCTCCGACTTATCTTTAGTGTGTTGTGTATTTCTAATATTGGTGACAAATAACTTTGAAATCATTGCAATTTATGCAAAAGTTTGCGACTCAAGAAATGTTTCGCTGTTTCACAGTCATCAAATGCGCTTGACATAGTCTGCGAAGCAGGCCACGTATCTCACGCTTGTAGAACTTTGGATTGAGTACAATTTTTAATTGTACCCCAAATTCCATACTTGCTTAGACCTGAAGCAGTTAAAGTGTATTGCAGAGTTTTACTCTTTAAAGGAAGCTAGTGCCAAATTTTCATATTAAGGAAGGCATAAGAGTACGAACAAAAAGAACTTTTTTGGGCAAATGGTGAAACGACAGAGGAAAACTATTTTTGATCGAAGAACCTTGCTCTGTATTATTTTTGAGAATAGGGTATTTGAATTGACATTCCGGTCTATCTAACTCCGTTGATAAAACATCCAGGTTGGATAACAATCCGTCCATATATATGTCGCATGACGCAGAAAGTTTGGTCTCCAAATTTGCGAAGAGCTAAATGTAGATGTAAGGGTACATTTTGGGCTTCTGTGGTGACTAGAGAAATGACGGAATCCGTCTAGCCTAGTTGGTAGAGCGCACGCTGAGAATGCGTAGGTCAAGGGTTCGAATCCGATTTGTGACAAATCTCTAGTATGTTTTCAAGTTAAAAATTGTATATTATAATTAATTTAGTAAACCTTTGAGCAACAGGTTGACAACACTGACTACACGCGTATATCTCAAAGGGAATGCCAGCTAAAGGGTTGTATTTGCTTTGTTTTTTCAAACTGACATCTCTGCCCAAAAGGAGTCTTCCGTATTAACATACCTGAGAATGCCCCACAACACGTAGAAACCACATGATAGCTGAATTTATTAGGTACAGTGTCACTGAAGATTAGTTTTTTTACTACTTTTCATTCATGAGAGGAGTTGCAACTTAAGTGTGTGGGAACAAAATTCTTCTTATGAATATAGTGCAGCCCGCTTGCTTTCCATACACTCTTGCAATCCACCTTTGCTTATCACTTGGCAGAACCCGATCGTGTGACATAGCACACGCTTCTGTCCCCTGTTGTTGAGTGCTTGACGACTCTATCAACGTAAGAGATGCGCAGCATCCGACAATAGAACCACATCTCCACGGCATCAATGTTCTTGCTAGTTTCAGCTACCCACGTCCAAGACTGGCAGCCATAAAAGAGCGTGGCTTATACATACGTCTTTAGGAGACACACCGTGATGATCTTGGGTAGCTTTCTATCGGTGGAAACAGATCTCATTTTGTTAAAGGTGTTTTTTGCTAGCGCGATACTTCCTCAGATCTCTTTCTTACAGCGCCCGTCCGACGTAACCAGCTAGCCAAGATAATTGTAACACGAGACATCTATGATTGAATCTGACCCTGTGTTGATTGTGCGTCTAGGTTCAGGCACTTGTTACGAGATGACCATGTCCTTGATCTTTTTGATGTTGATCTTTAACGTATAGCTCTCCTCAATGGGAACGCCTTAGAGTCTTTGTAAGCTTGCTTCCGACGTAACGACCACCACGGAGTTGTCAGCGTATCTGGGATTGTTGATACACTTTCCGTTGACTTGGATGGAACGTCTTTCAAAGTTCATAGAATCCTCGCCACGTATAGGTTGAACAGTTCAGGTTATGCAGCACAACTTTACATAAAAGCTCGTATATTCGCTATTCAGCCTGCGTTAGACTCATATCTCGTTAAGGCGTTAAGAGTTGTAATGGTGTGGTTCAAACCACACATCATAAAATTCAAAGACGTAAACCCTATTATACCTTCAGGAAATGAGTAGTAATATCATTAAGCTATCCTAAGGGAACTGATTAGAAACGTATTTCAGTTATCAACAGTTTTAATCAGTCTAAGTAATAACTGGTATTGAAGTCAATATTCTCTTGGGTCGGGACAATTTTTCCATGCTATAAATATAGTTGTC
>JAAAKL020012486.1:0-13005 GCA_010016065.2 Carybdea cf. marsupialis auct. non (Linnaeus, 1758)
TTGTGGGGGGGGAGGGGGGGGGACGCCAAGGGGGGGCGGGGAATAGCTACGTATGTTGGGGGGGGGGGGGGGGGGGGTTGGGTGGGGGTGGGGGGGGGGGGGGGGGGTCGGAAATGAAATAAATGAGGACTATTGATTTGAGTAAAATGGAGCAAGACACATTATATTTTTTTGTTTTGAAATCCTAATTTGCGCAGATAGCAAGAGACAATTATTAAACCAAAGAGGTGCAAACTTCAGTGTAAATTTATGCTTTGATCGAAGTGGTTGGTCGTACCCAACGAATTCGTATATCTTTTTTAGATGTCTTTCTCTTACGTCAATCTTTAGAATAATTTGCTTCTTGGTAAGTCTCATTTTATGGGTTTACGGTCATCAGTACTAACCTTGTGAGTCTGAAAAAGGAGGTGTGGCCTCAAATTTTTCGTTGGAACAATTAAAGACACTCTGAAACACAATTTCAGTTTAAGAACCCCTTGTTAAACTTTCAGTGCTATAGGCCTACCACTGTTAGTGAGGTACCATAAGGGAAAGGCTTTGTACTGTAACAGGCCATTCTAAAAGAAATCTAGAGCAATTGACAAAATTAAACTGATATAGATTGACATAAAGGGGCATCTAGTCGAAGTCATGTTTAGAAAAGTAGGCATCTGTGCCTTTCTGGGAAAAGATCTCTACTTAGGAAAAGGTGAGTAAGATTCTTTCACACACATTACTCTCACAACGATCACGAGCTGATAAAACAAACAAATAGTCTACAACAAACCTTTTGTAGAAGCAATTGATATCTACATGACAACAATAACAAATAGAAATAGAGCTAATATAAACGTTTCCAAGCTCAGTTTTAAACATGATAAGGATATTGTGACATCCCGGTTGATTTTACAGTCAGCACCTCGAAAAAGTAATTAATGTTCAGAGCCGGCACTTATGAGAAAGAAATGCGTATACTGTAAATGATTTTCACCGCACCCCCAAAATTCCCGCATGGTAAGGGACCGCAGCTTAGTGGCAAAACGTCTACATTGCATATTTACAGAGACCATGGTCTCGATTACCCGTGGTCCCACTATGTGCCACCATCGAGGTTTTATGACAGCGATGTCTACCTCAAGTAAATTACAGGTAGTTTAGCTTTAAGTGAAGGACGTGGGTGGAAACGTTGATTAGTCCATCAGTCAAAATTTTCTTCAGCGCTTGAGTGGCAACGTCATTCGCGTACGCCTGAGTCGTGTATTTTATTGGATACTCTTCCCATGTCCTTCGTTATGCCTCAATATCAAAGCTACCCTACGCAATTGTTCAGGACATTTCGAACAATACGTTGTTGAAGAGAAAAGAGGGATTATCAATGACATGAACAGATGACGTAAATCAAATGACCTCAATGCAGTATGGAGTGTTCCTTATGCAACGAGAGAATTCGTAAACATTATTGCTTTGTCTCAAGGCGATTTGAAAATACCGATCAACACTCCCGAAGCTCGTCTGCTGCGGCAATAGATAGGATGTTCTCTATCTCTTCGTACTTGTGTGATATACATGCTTTAAAATATCGTTGAAAATAACTGGCAAATCGTAAATTGAATAGGTTCTTTCAAGATTATATATCTAGCTGAGGGAACTACGTAACTCCTCATTACTAAGTTTGTCTTTTCAACGATAATTTGAGATGTTGTTGGAGATGACTCTGTGTTTACCACTGATTTGGATAGACATTGATGCCTTGACTTGAGTTGAGATCTGATTAAGTTTCTGTTAACTGTTAAAAAAAATTTACTGCTCGCCTTAGTTGAAAAAGAAGCGGGGGTTAGTCTGCAGGAACAAAATAGTCAAGTTGGATTGCCGATTACTTTGATTGACTGTGAACAAGTTTCTTTCCCCGTTTCTCTCGTTTGAATAGGAGAATGTTTCTTTGCATCCGATCACTTTTCTACTCGAGCAAAAATAGTCGAATCAGTCCCATCATTTACTCGTACATTTAGTGACGTAGTTTAAGTTTGCTCTGCGCAAATGCATTCGCATTTCATAACTAATATCTAACAGGAGTTGTCAAGCCACAGCTGGGGACAGCAGAACTCGTCTTCATGGCGTTCAAGACGTACGTGACATTCCCTTTGCCATTTTCTTGACCTACTATGTGCAGTTTTGCACACTCTGGGGGAATTGGACTCCGTAACCATCTCACGGTATTGAGGCAATGTTGACAGAAATGAAACTCCACAATGCTAACTATATTCTCAGATATGTGAGGAGTGTAGAGAGGAATCGATGTCCGAAAATTCAGGTTTTAGTCTACAGTTAGAAACCTTGAAAAGAAAAATACGGCAACTGGAAGGCTTTGACTGGAAACATTTTTAATAGGGTCTCGCATGTTTACTGTGACGTTTGAATACGCTTTGTTCTGAGTCCTGAAGACCAGTCACGTAGCCATTTGTGGCATCGATACGCCACACCTACAGAAACACCTACTACTCTTGTTTCACTCCGTAGTGCTTTCCTAGTAAGAAACATTTCCATTAAATTGATCAAACTCGCCATGAGCATACTCGTGAAATTTGCATGGGAGCCTTGACAAAACCAAAATGGGAAGGTCTTACGTATCCGTTGAAAATATTACTGCCTTTTCCTTTGACGGAAATTTTGGCGACAAGTTAACTTGATAAGTTAAAGCTGGGGAGCGCGCAGACTGAATTTGGGAAGGATTTGCAGTAATATCGCAACTTCAGACGCAAAACTTAGTAGCTACAGCCGACTTACTTTGCATCAACGGTCGTTGATGCCATATGGCCATGCTACAAGAACGCACAAAGCCAGAAGAAGCAATGGCTTATGTCTCCCCTGGGGATGCCTCTCTGCTTCTCAGGAGGTACGATGAGAGATCGCAAAGGCTGGTGTTACCCCCTTAAGGAATGTTTAAACTGCTTGCTCGATTTAGAGCCATATTTATAGGAAGTTAAAACAGCAAAAGCGCAAAGTTCTGTCCTTCCATAACAAACATAGGGATGTATGCATACATAAGAAATCTAGGCTGGCTTCGCGCTTGGTTACAAGCAGTGATAGCAGCCATTTGTTATCACCAACTCATAAACATGCCCCTCGTGACGAGGTGGGACAAATTTGTGTTTTCACGTAAAATTACGCTATATTCGCTTACTTTGGCTTAGTTACATCTGGAAAAAGATATTTTTAAGATGATCATTTATTATATCTGATCTAGACATTTTGGTAAAGGAGCATGTCTGTCTGATTAAGCTTAACCCTCCTGAGAATCCTCGGGGGGGATTGGGTGACCTGGGGCGTAGCCCAGGCTACATCTGTAATTAGGGTTTTAGAACGGTTTATCTAATGTGAGAAATAAAGATTGTCAGAAGATATTTATTTCCAAGTATCTGTAGTTGACACCGGGCAATTTTTGTATTGTCAACAAATACGATGGAGGCAGTTGTCTTCTGTTCGTTTTCTTAACTACACTCTTATGTCTTAAAAAGTCACACTTGCCATTGTGAACATAGACGGTTGGGTATTTATATGTCCATATATCTGCGTACAATTTGCAAAGAGTTTAAGAATTGGAAGCATGACAGTAGTTTGTCAATCATTCGAAGGTCTTATATCTAATATGGAAGATTTCAATTCGATATCCAACGGTAAAAACAAGCTGCTATAAGAAGGAAACAAGATTTTTGTTTAGAAATCATCTTTAATTATCAAATAAATCTACAATATACGATGACAGCAAATCCTCACTATCTCAATGCTATTTTACATACTCGAGTATCTTTATAAACATGTCATCTTGTGAATAACTGAATAAACTTTTCATAGAATTACACAAATAACATCCTAAGGAAACCGAAATATCTCGTGGATCCATCATCAAAGACTGTACAAAATCTAGTATAGGCCTAATAAATATATCCAAAACATTCCTAAACTACATGATAAAATCCTCGGATAATAATGCATAATCAGTAGGTGATTTAAAGCTATTAGATCGTGAAAACGTTGAGTGAAGATACCATTTTAAAGGAAGAACTGTATAAAACGCCCTTTTTGCTTTCTCGTGCAAACTTGGCGCTTATTACACTTATGTACTTCGAATATATCATACCTTAGCCAGCATTTTTGTAATTGGCAACAAATAAACAATGCTTGATGCAGGAATAAGATTTAAAGAATTTGATCATTCATGAAAATATAGGTCTATAGTTAAAAAGTGGCGCTTAATAACCTTGTCACGATTGGTAATACCTCGCTTTTCATGTGCTCTGACCCTTGAATCACATTATAAGGGTTCCTACTTTAAAATGGTGTCTTGATTGGCAGAATAAGTATCAGTGATATAAAGTAGGTGTATTGCATTTGCAACCAAACGCGTGGATTTTGGAGTGACATTTACAGTTAACGGGATGGCATCAGAGCGAGCGCATGACTGGAAGCTGTAGTTTGTTGTTACAAGTAAATAAAGTGCTCGTGCGAGAGAAACTGTCCTCTTTCCAAGCAGGCAGTGAATATACGAATGATGTGTATTATTCCTGTAAGAAGTCTATTTGGCGAGTGAGAATATGAATACCGATTTGGTAGCACAGTTCCATTGCATTAGTCAATAATCACCGACTTTCAAATAAAAAGTAGGCCTAAGTACTTAACAGTTCCAAGGGGCACGTCCACAATGAAGAACATATCCTCCTATGTTTATTATTACAAATACTGTAATAAAACAGAGATGGAGTTTGAAGAAGAACACTCTTTTCTGGACTCGGAAATAACGTCAATGAATCCTGACATGTCGCAGAATATATCATGAACTCTCAGATATTGGCTCTATCATTTCATCCAAAATATGTTCCGACACTACATGGCTTCGCTGAAGATATTTTTTGCATGTTGCATATGGGAAGATCTTGAAATCAGAACTACAGTTGTCCGCCTATCCGTGTTTGTGCAAGAAGTGACGAGAATCTTACAGTTCCATAAGCCATATGCTGCCACATTCTTTACCTTCCAGAAAAATTCTGGCTAAAAGATGGCAATTACTCTTTAATCGTATCACATATCTATCGATGTAGGTGATTTAATAGATGTCCATAAACTAGGGTTGGAAAACTTTGTATCTGACTCAGATTCACTATTTGAAAGTCTTCGAAACTCTTTTGGTTCATTGCTGGTCTCGTGCTTTTGGGAGGCCGGTCGTATTAAAACGGGCTTTGTTTTCCACGTACTACGCAGTCCAGCAAGAGACATGATGTCCATATGTTCGCTGCAGTTCTGAAAGTAACTGAAATCAACATACACTTTCTGCCTTTCTATGGTTCATGAAACTACGATGGTAGTAAACTGATCCTACATGTATATGATTTCCTATACTAGTAAACATTCTCTATTTCCATCTAAACCGTTTGGTTCAAGGGTCATTGAACTTAGACTACTCGTTGATTGGTTCCTTTTGCTTAGAGAACACGATCCCATGGAACTCACCTTTACATTGGTTGGTTAAAAACCACGAGGATTCATTGCAGGGGATGCCCGCAAAGCACATGTATCGATGACTTCTCCACCTTAGATATCAATCAGAATTGTGAAAACTTAAGAAAAAGCCAGCAAGAAGTGAATGGACGCCGCAATTCTTTATTGATTCATGACTGTTGGCATTTACAGCTGACAGCTGTTTGAAAGTGTTCAACGTTGTAAATAAATGACAAAGCAAAACCGCTGTTTAGATGCGGTTGATAAAACTTTTATTTCCAAATGATCAACATGTGGAGCTGACTTAGATCTCTTGACCAGCTGGAGTTACAATAGTACGGGTTACATTTTATGCAGGGGGTGACAAAAACAGGATACCCTGTTGATACTATTTTGCGAATCTCTTCACTTTTCCATTTCTCGTATTTGATATTATGCTTCAGGGGGTGGGCTGCCATTCCTATGTATTCTGTGAAGGCCAAAGTCCGTAAAAGCCTGTCGTCAACGCTAAGGGGGGAGGGGGGTAGAAGGAGGAGTGGGGAGAGACGAATGGATGGAGAAACGTACAATATATCGACATAAATGTACTACGATATTCTTATGGTCATCTATCTGTCCTGTTGCTATTCAAAATCAGAATTCATTGTGTTTATGTTCCGATTTACATTGCAAAAGATTATTAAGTTCTAATCATATGACAATACCGAGTGACTTGCGACGATTTATGCATGTTGAATCTGATGTTCTAAGAGGGGACTGATTTTAATGATTGGGACAGCAACCTCAAATATTTCCATTTTCATAGTTCTAGTCATTCGGAGCTTTTCAAAGGGGGAGGGGGAGGCGGCAGACATTGTGGATTCATTTCACCTTAAAAATCTCGAAGCACAATTTGTATTGTAAATATTCAATAAACACACATACAAAATAAGAGAAAGAAAAAGATATAGTGAGAGAGAGAATACCAGCAGGAGAGACCCCAGAGGGAACTGGTGGCGTGAGTGAACTGTTTACTGCCCTTCTGTCACCTCTGCATAGTTGGGTCGCGGTGCCTTTTCTTTATTTTTCTTGCAAATAACAAATGTAAGTTGTAATTGCGAATGCACAATAAATATCTAACCCACGATCTCAATGATTTCAGTCCTCCCTGGGAGTTTACGTCTCCCTTGGGGATGCCACACTGCTTATCAGGAGGTACGATGAGAGACTTTGTTTTATTGGGTCTTTGAGAGTTCGCTTAGTCAGAGACTATGAAATGTTTAAAGATCTCTGTGTTTTAAAATACCTGGTTTAGTGACGGAGAACCAAGGCAAGAGTTTTCTTTTGTTACCTGCAGGAAAGGTAGGCTTTGGCAGGGCGAGGGCTAAAAAACCGTGAAAGACTTGATTGCTGTTCACTTTTGGGACCACAATGAACCTTTAAAAGTTTAAAATACCCTAGTAAAATTTAGACGTCAATACTGTAACGTATGGGACGTGTTCGAGCGAGATATTTTCAGGAACTGTAGGCTAAGTTGCATTCAGTTGAAGTGAGCCAACCCTAGATTCTTGATATTCATACATACTAATAGGTTGCCATGCAACAATATTAAAACATTAATCATTGCAAATTGAAAGGATGCTTGAAAATTTGGAACGCTTTGGATCCAGAGATTATGAAACACCAAAGATTATGTTTTAAAATCTCTGTTTGGAACTTCATGGCAAAGTAAGAAAAAACCTCTAGTTTTTACCAGAGATTATGAAACACATAATCTCTGTTGTTACTGAGAAATTGAATATCGGCGGCGCAGGTAATCCACGTAATCGACTCTTTACTATAGAGGGTTACCATTCCAGTCAAAGTGGATCGATTGCCAGGGACGTAGGAACCAGGGGGCATTGGAGGAAGGTGTCCCCCAAGATTTTGCAACACGCAAAAGTGCCCTTTTATCCACTCTTAAATCAAACACGTAGTAATGTGTTCTGTAAGTGAAAAAGTGCCCTTTGACTGTTGTGCCCCCTCCCCCAAGTTTGAGATGCTTCCTAAGTCCCTGTAGATTGCTTTCAATAATCTCTAATTTGAGGTATCAACCAGAGCAGTATCTTGACAAATGAAGGCAGGGCTTACTTTTCCATCATAATTTTTTTAAGAAAATCTGTTTTTGACTCTCACAGATCAAATTCCGGTTTTTGTCAGCTTTCATTGGAGATATTAGCTATCGTAATATAATGACAATCGATAAATAAAGGCAGAATACTTTTTTTCATGGTCATTTTTGATAACATTTCATTTGAGCTTTAATTTGAGGTATCAACAGTCGATGTCTTGATAGATAAGGAAGTTTTCACTTTTGCGTGGTTCTGGTTATGGAAGTAGAGTTGAGTATCGGATGTGAAGCCTATGACTATTCTTAAAATAATCACTTTTGACCTGAGGGTCACAGTCTAAGAGTTTCAGATTTTCAGAAATTCGAGAATTTCAGAGTCTCAGAGTTTTAGAGTTTTAGAGTCTCAGAGTTTTAGAGTTGGAGAGTTTCGGAGTTCAACAGAGTACATGAGTTATAGACTTTCAGAGCCTAGAGTTGTATCAATAAGTTATGAAACGAAATATGGAGAACAAAGATGACCTTGTCTTATATAGATTCTAGTACTGACACGATCTGCTAGTAATGTTCAGTACAGTCCTGTTGGACTGGTGTATTAGGGACAAGCAAGTACTAAATAAAATATAAACATGTAGTATGGTCTGTGATAGTTCGTCCATATGTGTAAGTCGTGCCTGGAACTCCAAAAAGTTCTCACCATTTTTTTTGTATGGCCATATCGGCCATACCAGCCATATCGGTTAATCAAATTATCTCCTTCTTAAATTGAATAAGTCTGTTTCTTCTGCTCCGAATCCCTACTTTATACCTAACTTTTATCCCATTCCGCTTTTTGTAGTGGAAACAGGGTGTTCTGGCCCAACCTGTTGTAGTAGAAACTCTTGTAAATTTTGACAGTTCACGTAGGGTTGATTAGGGATAGGGCAAGGGTTAGGGATAATGTTAAAGTTAGGACTATTTCTAGGATTAGTGTTAGTGACACCCTCTCAACTACAAGTTCACCCTTAAAGTAATATCTAGCAAGTAAGATATTGATGTTGAAAGGAAATTTTCCTGTCATATAATGCATACTTTTGTTTCTTAAATAGTTTAAAAATTATCGTTGCGATGAACTCCACTCCCCCATGTTAACACATTTCATTAGTGGCAATGGAAAAGGCCTCCTTACACCTACTGACATTTTGATTAAAAGAAAATTCGGGTGCCTCCTTTACAACAGTCAAGAATGTGCAGTCTTTGACAAACTTGGTATCAATATGCGTTTAAAGGACATAAAGATTGCTCCCAATCGGATTCCTTGTATTTCGTAGATGAAGTTTTCTCACAAACAATAGCTGACGTCCGCATAACAGCCCACCATTTACAGACGATATCGTAGGCACGAAAACCATAGCTCTGACGCAATACTCTGTTTCTGAAGAGGAACAAATTTTTGAATAGGTACAAGAATGATTCATAGTGACTCATGTTTGGTGAGATTGGTCCTCGTGCAGGTCGCCATGCACAATATATTCAATGGGTACCGGTTTGTTGTTTGGAGGTATTTTCGAGTTAACCTAAGAGTATGGAAGAGGGTGCCCATTACAACTGTGCCTTAGTTGTGCTGAAGAGGCTCTACAACGAGAGCGACTCCATAACCTTATATGTTTAAAATTAAGTGATAAGACACGATCACATTTTAACTCTGATCTTAGAGTCAATCTATCTTCATTCTTTGCTTGACAACCCTTTTTCTTTGTTTTGTCATTATCGTTGATGATCAATCTTGCTTGTTGCTTTTCGATGTTCCAAACGTTACCTTCTCGTACTATGCCCAAAGAAACTTCCCAGCTGTGATATTCAATACGGTGGATTTCCCTATAGGTATTGAAACAAGCACATTCATTTAACACTTACATGTTATGATAAAGAACACAGGTTTCTATTACGCAATATATGTTAATTAGTTTTGTACCCAGTCCTATATGTATAAAAGCGTGATTCCTGTTAAGTGCAGACAGAGTAAGTTTGACTATGGATGGAAGTAGATCGCTATGTGTTAGTTTCAAACTTGTAAATATTCTTCGTTTGTAAGTTATCTCAATGCATCTATAAGAAGCTAACCTCATGGTGTAGTACCTGCCTTCGACCTCACGTGTACATAACACATGTTTCTGGAAGCTTTAAAAGATACGAGCACGTTATTCTTGCCTTATTAGCGACTTCCGGCAAAAATACTGAATTTAATTAGATATCATCAATGGTATATGATGTCACCACAAACGCCGTTTATTATCTCTGACTTAATAACACTAAATTGTGATTCGTCAATCAATGACTGTATTCTTAAGTTCTTAAAAACGACAACTTGAAGGCCTAAGAGCTAAAGGTTTATTACTGTTATAAATCTCGATGGCGAAAAATCGTGGGACAACGTGGCATCGAACCCACGGCTTACGTTGTTGAGCAACGTACGATGCTTTGCCAGTAGGCTACGGTCGCATACCTCGGATGGAGAGTAATTCGGGATGTCTATTGTTCTGCATTGCGTCGCTACGCATCCCGCTCTGATAGAGACGAAGACAAGAGATTCGATTGTTTCTGTCTATCTGCTAGCTAGCCGCACTCCAGCAAAGTGTGAGTTGTAGGCGTCTTGGGTAGCGACAGCGGATGTGCGAGATTGCATTCCATTTTTGTAAATGTTTGAAAAGTGCGGAAGGTATTTTTTTAAACTTAAGGAAGTAATACATTTTTATGCTATTTAGAAAATAAGGCTTTTCGGCCTTTTATGAGACTGGAAGAGATAAGGATCATTTAAAAATGCGATTTTCTCTTCAAGATGAAGTTCGATGTTCAGCAGAGAAAATCTGTCGGTTCGTCTCCTGACCCGTTACGTAGAGTAGTGTCGACTTCATTCATTTCAAATAGCAGGATCATCGTTCTTCTGAATTGCAGGACACCATCATAATACTGAGAACGTATAGGAGAGTGAAAATATGTGGAATCGGTTTTTCCTTTTCGTGTTTAAACAGTGTTGAGTATTACTGACGGCACGCTCTCAGCTAGGTTCATCAGTTTGAAGAACTTTCCCTTGCTTCTATTCATTTTACACCTTTTGTGAAAAAAATCACGTCTTCCTGATAGAACCGACTTACTCAGTTTAGGCTTTCATTATTATCAATATTCCACAAGAGGGAAAATATCTTCACAATTCAATAATAAGTTTTTTATTGGTAGTTAAAGTATCCCATAAAAGAATCAAATATAAAGTATGCTTCAGTTCGAAAGTTCTCCGAGCGCATCAGGTCAATGTCATTGATGCTTTGCCCATTTCTTTCAATCATCAGAATTTTACGCTTGCAACAAAGACGGCAATCCTGTTGGCATCATTTTTAGTTGTATTGTATTCTCCTTCAAGGACATTGATTTTGCTCAAGTCAATCTCTGGTATGCATCACGTTTGTCCGTTGCTTTGCAAAGTGCTGTCATTGCTCTTGCTTTCAATTTCTTTGTTTACAGAATTATGACTATTGCTTCTATTCTAGAGCTGTTTGACTCCATAAATAAATAGGCGTTTGCTTTAGGCACTTTATGTAATTCGTAAATGAACACGGAGAGATGAAGAACATAAACAGACCACTAATAGAAATCTAACTTGTCCAGATACGACAACGTCTATGTGCTAATGCGCATGCGTGTGAAAAAGAAAAACGTCTTACCTTCCCGGATCGGGCGGATAGCCCGGGTCATCCTTTCGATAGCGAATAGGGTTCTACAGGTGTGCAAACCACAGCTATATCTTAGGGCAGTAGTTACCTTACTGAACTAGTTGACCTTGACCTTTTGACTATTTCAAAGTTCCTCCGCTCAACATCTTGTGTCACACACCATTGACTGTTTTAAGTTTATCTGCTGGTGACACACCCACCGTGCTTCTCCTCATGGCTTTGCTGTTACCCTGGCTAGAAAGGTTAACGGATGCTAAGCATTACCAAAGAGCTACCTGTGGTTTGGTCCAGGACTGCTTATTGAATAGTCGCAGTTACCCTATTGCAGGGCGTTCCCCGATCCGCCATCGGGGGATCCGCCCAGAAGAAAAGAAAATGTCAATCAAATATCGGGTTTACACAATCGTATAAATGGGTTTTCATTGAACCCCTAACAAAACTTCAATCTCAGTCTTCTATTTTTATCTTTCTATTAGATGCTGCATAAAGTGTAATATGTGTTTTAACTATTAAAAACTCAATTTCTGTTTTCTTCTAAAACGCCCAACCTCATATTGACTTGTTCTGGTGCAGCTATAATCTGACTAATGCAAGCTTTCATACCTAGCTTTCATTGAAACGTAGGGAAACGCAGACTGTCACCAACGGTCTGCGAACCAATTCAAGCCTTCCTCCGACTTAAGATCGCTTTCAAGCTGAAGTTTCATGTTGCAAGTGGCAAGTCCAAAGTGGCAATTTTAGACCCACGTTTCAAGTACTACTTTGCAAGTAATGCCAAGCCAAACGTCTTTTCATCAGTTGATACAGGTAGTACATGTGCTGTCGCCACTGTTGCAACAGCAGGGAAAATACTTCAGAAAAGGCGATGGATAAAACCGTATTTAAAAGAGAATATAAAGATGTATGGCGCTAGTGTTTTATATTTCGCGCTCTCTAATGCTCAGTAAACTAAGATAAACCATTTAAATAACGAATGCTTTTTAGTACGATCGCATCCTATTTTATCTAAATTAACAATGTAACTAAGCTAAAGCCCTCGATTACTACCCAATGATAATGCGCATGCGTGTGAAATAAGAAGAGAAAGTGTCAATTAAATGCTCGGTTTATGCAATCTTATAAATGCTGTGGCTAGTTACAGAAGCTCAACGTATCTAGGACTGTGTGCCTCGGTGCTATTCACTTCATCTGCATGTTACGACAAGCCAGTATCATCCAGTCGTTTCGAATTTCTCCCATGGTCTGTTTCATCACTTATAAGTAAGAATGCTACTTCTGTGTGTTGGTATTCGCAGAAAAGTGACAATTTTACGAATGAAAGCAAAGAAACTTATTGAGGACACACAAGATTCAGATTCAGCATATCCTGTCAGATTTCGGTGCTGGTTTATGCAGGAAATAAAGAAAGATTGCCATATTTACGTAGAATATGGGTCTTTTCGCCCTGATTAGTGGCACTTGAGCCGTGGCGTACCCAGGAAACTTTTAGGAGGGGATGGGGCATGACCCTGCATGACAACATCACTTGACTAAACATATAGATAACACCGGCAGGGGGGTGTCTAGTAGATTTTGAACCACTTTAAAACGCAGCTATCTGACTGTTGATGTATTTTCAGCGTAGTTTTCGGTTCCCTATGATAAGAGGAAAAAAAAACCAAGTAAGTGACGTCAAATTAATTACATGAACTTCATATAAGAACTTCGGATTCGAAAACTTACTAAGTAGGTGTTTTCTCT
>JAAAKL020012487.1:0-13004 GCA_010016065.2 Carybdea cf. marsupialis auct. non (Linnaeus, 1758)
TTTAGAAAGTACATCTCTAACTATTCTAGCAAAGTACATCTCTAAACTTATAGCAGTTTACGCGTTCCCGAGATTGCACACCATTAAATAATGCTTGAAAAGATTGTTGGTGGTACAGAAACCAAGTGTACTCTTGAAAAGACCACTTATATATCTTTGCGATCGAAAATGCTCTTTTTCGTATGACCCTCGTTAGAAGCAATCTTCATGCTTGTTTTTTCAATATTAAAATATGTCGTCGGAATCACGATGGTATTTTAAATACAACTTTAGTCTTTTTAGTTTCGTTCGAGTAGTCTTTTGAAAATACCAGCAATTGAACCTGAATATTCTCCTTACGCCAACGATGCTTTTTTGTTTTCAAAATGTGGACAGTGGTGTGACCGATTTCGCTATAACTCAATGAATAGATTACTAGAAGAAAACACTCGGTACGTGCAATTCTTGTAATTTAGTCACCAAGGGCAGTGTGTATCCTGGGAGGAACAGGTGGTGACAAGTAAGATTGGATGCAGTAGAGTGGATGCCTGTTTACGTTCTCCTGGAAACTGGAGAAGATGGTCAACTAGCGATAAAGATGAGTGCAAATACGGTAACCGCTTGGCTTGGGACGATGTTGCACACAGCGATGATCACTACCGGTTTTTGGCAAGAGGGGGCTCTGTGCCATAAAGTGATTCGGGGGCCATTCAGTGCTATTGATTGTACTGAATGAAGCGGTACGGCCCCCCGAATTTCCATCTTAGGTGCCGGTCCCTGTGCTGTGGGGCAGTTGGCACCCCCTAAAAATGGCAGCAGTTGCAATCATATATTGTGTCATCTAGCTGAAGCAAAAGATAAGAAGATACCAACGATAGACTGAGGTAATAAACTACAGATAAAGTCAAAGAGATTAATCGAATTTTAAAACAAAAAACAAAGTTATATCGAGTAATCAGTACGTGCATATTGGTAATTCCTAGTGGGAAGATAACTGAAACATGTGTGTTGATCTGGACATAGAGTTTCTTTTCAGCCAATCGTTTTGGTCAAAACAACACCAATCTGACAGTCAGAGTTCTGATAGGCTACCTTGTAAAACATAGTAGGGTAAATGATTTCGTTGATTCCCTTTTCAGTAAGTGTCCAGCTTTCTCATCGCAGAAACAGAAAGTGGTTCTAGCTGAAGATTTTTTATCTCTAAAGCATGAGTAAAGTTGAGATAGAATTCTTTCCTATGTAAATGGAGGGTTCTTGGAAGTGCCATGAATAGGACATAAAACTGAAAACCAACTTGCATCTGATTGACATTTACAAAAAGAACTTCCCCGTTTTTTGGGGGGAGGGGCATTTCATAAGACATTCACAGGGACGTCGGAAGTATCTCAAACTTGAGGGGACACACCAGTCAAAGAGCACCTTTTCACTTACAGAAAACTTTACTATATATTGGATTTAAAAGTGACTAAAAGGGCACTTTTTGTTTATTGCAAGATCTAGGGGGGTACGTGTCCCCAGTGCCCCCCTGGGTCCTACGTTCCTGTCTATTTACAACTCTAGTTTACCTCACCTATGTCACTGGGCCCTTGTCATCTTCTCCAAAAAGTAAAATGGATGACACATGGAAACAATTTATGTAAGCCATGGATACCTGAGAAACCTCTCTGATATTGTAGTTCTTCTTCGTATTTCTTGTATTTTTCTTCTTCCTCGAAACATGGACCAACGAAGGGTTCAGTTTTGCAGTCTTTAAAGATATTTATCTGCAACACAGAAAGACGTTATACCACTCACAAATGAATAATAGTTTACAAAATTTTGACACCACTTCAAGGGCGAGTCCGTAGGTGGTAACAGAGGTCGAAGAAGAGAATCACGGAACATTTATCAGCTGTCACAAGCTAACAAACTAAAAAGCTAACCCGATCATTTGAGGAAAACTAAGAAAGTAACTCTCTAATATGACTCAAGAATCAACTAAAACTGACGTGAAACTCTGAAACGTACCACCAATTGAAAAAAAGGATCCGTTTAGAGCATAAGCAAAATCGTAATATGAAGTGTAACTAGCTCGTCTGGCCTGAGATCGTAATTGAAATTATGCCAATTAAGAACGGAGAGGCTGCCGTAGTAGATGGTCTAGTTGCTGATTTAGAACTCACGGCAAGTGCAGTAAAAACTCTAAGTATGGTGCGTAGACGAGTTTCTGAAAGAGGACAAGAAGAAGGGTTTGATAGGAAAACTGTTATAAAAGAAAAGAGGATAAGAACTTTTTGGCACAAGCAAGATGCTGGAATCAATGGCTATTGATAGATTCAGGATAAGACTTTATAGGAAGCTCAGGAAAGAACAGGCAAGGTGTACAATTGAGAACAGCATAGTAGCACAAATGTTCATTGTCCACAACGCAATTGAGAAAGTAAATGAATGGTAACTTGTTTTGTATGTATGCGTCACTAATTTAGGCGAACATTTGAATCTGATGTAAAAATCTTCAATGAATTGACTATAAAGTGTTTGATTGATGGACTAGATCAGATTGTAGCAGCCATAGAGCCCTTGTGGTAGTTTTACTCGCAATTCTTGACAGAAAAACACATGTTCAGTAGTACCAACTTACAGACTGATACCAAAAGAGGCTCAAACTTTGCAGTGCAGGCTGCTTTGCAAAGGGCTCAATCAAACAGCACTATGGCAAACGGTCTCCTGCACACCCTAAACTGACTCAAGACAAAAAAGTGTACTAAAAAATTATGCAATTAACATTTAAGGAAGTAGTGGGTAAATTTACAGGTTTTGGACAATAGGGGTATTGTTTAGCCAATCAGAAGGGAGCAAGCAAATGCGCGCCAGGCCATTTACCCAAAAAGATAACATTGATCAATATCAAAAGTGAGTTAGGGGAACAATGTCCGTTTTAGTTAACTATTTAACATGAAAGTGACATGAAAAGCATATAAAAAAGAATTTGTGCGCTAAAGGTAAGTAAAAATCCTGATATGGTGATATGGTGGTGGTATGAAAGAATTCCCCAAAGAGAGCAAGCATGGAAACACTCCTCTTGTGGTATTCTCGATTTAGAATGATGACGCTAGCAAAAACAGCCAATAGGAGCTAGAGAAACTTAATCAAAACAAGCGAAACCGTCCATATACTCAGAAGGATACAGTCCTCTTTTTGACGTAGAGGTGCTAAATGAACCGCAGTTTTTTTATAATAGGCTTGATATATGGAAAGTTTCGCAGATAAAGTATCCAAAGAACCCAAATAATATTCAGCTTAGTCAAGAAACCTACAATTTAAGATGATGTACACTTTTCCTAAACAGATTATTGGTACTCCAGAATTTGAAGATATATAAGGCGAATTTCATTCTGTAGAAGCTTTTCGATCAATTCTTCTCAAGACATTACATCGATACTGACATTAACTAAAATTAGAATAGATTTTAAACATAATTTTCTATTTTGTAAAGAGAGCGTAGTCTGTAATGAAAAATGATATACAGAGTATTAACACCACTAATTGAAAAGCCATATCAAAAATACCAGATGGTGGTCACTAGATATTGAGTAACTAAGTAAGGAGATACAAATAACAAGTAAACTAAGTGTTAATTGTAGGACATAGAGAACAATAGAACATCAGATGACACAAGGATAACGAAAACAAGACTAACTCACTACTGGTGCAAAGAAAGACAAAAAAACAAATTCTTTTTGTCAACACAGGGATAGCTTCAGGGAAGCTTTTAAAAACTTTAAGTGAAGCTCAGACCGAGCTCTATGAAGGATGGAAAATCGTCCGTCTTCATAGCTGTCAGCACAATTCTCACTGAACAGGAAATGGAGAGCAATGGCTGACTCAACTTTTTCTGGTCTATACGACCTAACCTGACAAACACGGTTAGATTACCTACGTTTAGACGTCATACAACCCCTTACAACAGCTGGAATATGTTAGGCAATCCTCATCCATAATACTGCATCAGATAAAAATCATAGCTCAAGAGTTATAGATCAGTTAGTGGCCAGACACAGTCGCTGCAGAAACATGTACTGTGAGGAACGGTTTTTACTGAATGCTAAGAAGTCACACTACACAACGGTAATTTAAGTCTTGATTCATATATGAGATAAAGAAGATGATGGTGGATTTCTAAAAGCTACCAAAAACGAGGTTGCCTTGGATCATGAACAATGCCGCTATCTGATGAGATATAGTTCATCCATTACGGCAGGCGTCGAAAAGAAAGGGAAATAATCTATCTTTGTTTTTTGTCAGAAAAAGAAGCTCTTTGTAACAGTAATGGTTGTACGTTGGTTATGTCCGCAATTTTACCAAAAAAAAAAACAATCTTAGAAATTATTGGTACTGCAAAACTTGAAAATAGCTACAAACAACGTGTTCATAGTAAGCATTAGAAAAGATCATTTCATGCCAAATCTCATCAGAGTTGCACTCGGCAAATTTAACGAAGGGTATGGACTACAAGGATTAGTGATAAAGATAGAGATAAATTAACTATCTAAAATGGGGTGCTGCATAAACAAAGTCAGGCTCCAATTATTTAATGAGCAGTGCTTTAAGTAAACTCAAGTGGAATGGTAAGTTGGCCCTAGCTAGAAGACTTAAAGAAATTTTAATATTTCCCAGCCTGAGGAGCTCTAAACACTAGGTGTTTTAAGGTAGTAGAATTAGCCTCGTTAATCGCAGTATTCTGCAATTTACAACAACGTGCGAGCTGAACACGCCACGGGAAGGTTATACTACTTATTGCTGACGGAACATGCTGTGAGATACGGTCGAGAAGCCTATGGGATATGCGACTCTCCTATCACGACCCAGAACGGCATTGAAACTTATAAATAACATTACTTAATTGGTGGATGGGAAGCACGTTCTTCTTGCCAGGTGGTAGGCAACGATTGTACTAGAAAATGATTCTGGGATTTCAGGTGGAAATCATTTGGAGACCGCACTGTTTATACGCTTAGCATAGCATTTGAAAGTGTCTCTGAACCATGGTAGGCGGAAGCACAACGGACATCGAGCAGGAACGATAAGCGTATCTAAAGCACAACGAGTTATAGTTGAAATTCGCGTTGAACAAAATACAATTGGCAGCCGTTGTTCTTAAGCAAAATTCGAATTTGGTCCGGTTCGGCGGAGATTTTGGGAATAGGACAAATACCCCTGGCTCTGTTAACCAAGCATTTGATTGAATTAACTTTGTAGGATAAAGTGTGTAAAGTAAAAGTGAATCTACGGGAAAGTGACCTGACGAAGGCAGACCGCTGCCTTTCAAATGTGACTTCAAATATTTTATCCTGTCGAAGAATCGGGCCCCTACTTCTTCAGTAGAAAAAACGCAAACGTATCATCCATATAATGGAAGTAAAAACTAGGACGACTGTCGCGTGGTAATCTATCAAGCAAGCGTTTTCAAAAATACCTACAAAAATGTTGGCTGGAGTAGGGCTGAGTGATAAACCAGCTAAACTAAAGTCAATTCATTTGGTAACTAAGATCATAAGATCCTTAAAGTGGTCTCCCGAAAATTAAGTGGGCTCAAATCTGAATGAAAAAGGAAATCTGAACAAAATCTGACATCATCCAACGGAACGTTAGAAAAAAGGCTACAGATGTCAAAGGAATACCTGAATGTGTTACTGAGATCGGTAGAGGTGTCACGTATAGTTTCAGAGAGAGAGTAAGCGAGTCACTACTTGCCAAAGTGATCCTTAAGAGGATGAAGTACGCCAGTTAACCATTTCGCTAATTTGTGTTGTGAAGATCCTGACATGGAGGGAATAGATCTGAGTGATCTGTTTTGCTTATGGATTTTAGAAAGACCACACATTCTTGGATGCTGAGATCCAGTTGAATTTATCCGTTGGTATGCTGACCGATTTGTCAAAAGGTTGGTCAAACGTGACCTTAGTTGTCATTCTAAGTAGGCAGTTTTGTTAAATTCATCAACTTCCCCAATCATGACGAATTTGGATGGGTCGGATAAGATATCCGCCATTTTCACCACATTAAAACACACATAAAAGATTGTCATTGCCTTAAATATGAGTGAGTTTAATCAACTCAAATCATATACGTCGATGGTCGGGGATGCCATAGACTTTGAGAGGAAGAGGTAGCCATTAAAAACTAACAACATAGAATGAGTATTGACAGTTTACAGCAAAGCAAGCACAGGAGAGAAAGAGAGAGACGAAAAACATAGGTTTATGCCACACAACTTCAAGAAGAGGAAAACTAAGATGACCATTGTTGTAGATTAAGTGAAGCATTATCTATCTTGTGGAACAGTTAAGAAAAGGTGCTTAATATAGTTCGTGCCTGGTATAGCAAAGTGACGAGATGGTGAAACACAAAAATATATAATTTACAAATGTTATGTTGTGAAAAGAAGTCAACGTGTACATGGAAACAGCCATTGACAATACGGATAGTAAGGGAATATGCCAACGCTTTTATGAGAAGATCAAAGACATGCGTGTTTCTTACACCCATTTAGAGTCACAGTGTCGTGATCCGTGATGGTTTTTTACCGTAGAGAGGCTAGAACTATTACTTATGTTAATAATTTCAGTTTAAGTTAGTACAGAGAACATTTTGATATTTAAAAATTTCTTTATTTTTGCGGGTGTTAATTTACCACAAATGAATAAGGATTTTGGTAAGTAATGCTTGATCATGAGTATTATGTGATCCGAGTACCTTCCTATGATTAATGTAAGGAACTTTACTATATATAATAGTCATTGATTTCTCTCTTTTTAGTTTTTGTACATTGGCAGCTCGTACGTGACGGAGTTGTTTCTTAATGTGTTGGGGAACACAGTCTGTGCTACTACGTCTTAAGTTACAGTACTTGCATTGTACGCAAACAGAAGCAGTAGAAGAACCTGATGTGAGCGGATATAGGATTCCCCTCACCTCTCTACAAGTGGCTCTTAGGAACAGTAACATTTTTTACCATAATACAATAACCATAATTGCTTATTACCTCGCATGCATATATCAGATAAAAAATCTGGACTGGGTGTGGGCGATCAGTTAAACCCATCATCAATGGACTGCGTTTTTTCCAAAGCTTTACCGGTGGCTAAAAAATGAAAATGGTACACATTCTTGCTTGTTATTAGTCCTGGCTAGCGAAAGCGTTCAAGATCTTTGGAAGCGGAAAATCATCTTTGATACTCTTTGGATTGGTATTCCCTTTTTGAGGATTTTGGTTTCATCCTGTTTTCTGAGGAAGAAGTAAATCAGTTAAGAATCAAACAAGTGGAACTGTTAGCCCATGTTTCATCGTTCAAATTAGCCTTGCAAGAGCCTTCCTCATACCACTTCCTCCATCCTGCGGACCAATAGAGACAAGTCTCCCAGTGGTCGGCTAGTCACAGTCCACCACAATTCCTGGTTACAAAAACTCATTGACGATAACAGTCCCGATTATTGGCAAATTATTTTTGTCATGTTTGCCATGGTGAAAATAATCTACTTGCAGATATAGTGTTATTTGCAATGCCACAAAAAAGACTCTTTCGTGATCCTCGGAGAAAGATCTCGGAGCTGCATGGTGTATCGATTGATTAAGCCAAAACGATGACATAGTCATTAAATGAGTTTGTCGCTTTGATCCAGAAACGTTTCAAATGGGCGCTAAATGTGTGGGAGGACAATCTTTTCCATTTCCATCTAAAACTGTTACAAAATAGATAATCAGTGGCAGAATATGCTTAGTGACTTAGAGTAGTAAAGAAGATTTAACAGGTTTTAATTTGATCAAAATTTTTTTTCTCGTGTCAGAAATCTTAGAAGTAAAGGCCAGAACGTTTCAAAGCTTTAGATTATTGTAAATAAAAGTTGCACGAAATAGCGAAAACATTTAAGTACTGAAAAGCTTTCGTCTGACACTCCTCAGAGTACAAAATCGTCAGAATTGAGATAGGAAGAAATTAATAAAACTTATACCAAACTGTGTTTTGAAAGTGACCAATCAGAGGTCCGACTGCAAGATTGGTGTTGTTTTGATCAATCAGTGTATAACAATAAGGAAATAACGAAACATGAATTTGAATTATTGGTTATGGGTCGGTAAACGACAACATAAAATGCGAAGATTTATATCAAATAGATCGTATGCAAATACGAGAACTGTCGATTCATGGGGGACATGAATTGTGCAATAATGCAGAAAGAAATTCTTAACGAATCGCGAGGAAAACAAAAATCTGCTAAAATTGCGTACCGCAGATATTTTTATATTGTTTTGTACTACCAACAAACTATTTAAATAGAAGTTATTCAAACCAAACTGTTATAGGGCCCAAAAGGCTCCCCATTGTCGGATTGTATTAAATGCGAAGTGCAACAACACCTTGAAGAAAACAGAACCTCTTTTTGATACATACACATTGAAGTCAGTAATTGCGTGGCGCAGCACTTTAATCATAGCTTTAAAATCAAAGTGTGGAAATGCTTCACAGGCAAACAATACTCTTTGATGCCTGGGTGTTCTTCTTAAAGTTGTCTCCTATAATCACTGCTATCATCAATGTTTCCTCGGAGATAACTCACGAAAATGAAACAGAGATGCCACTATGCCTCTACCCTCCCATCCCTACCATTCCAAACAAAGTGCAGGAGGGCAATCATTTTAGGATCAATAGAGAGAAGCTCATTCCACCCAAAACTTATATTTTTGTCTTCACGGATCAATGGATCTATGAGGTGGAAGTAGCCCATGCAGCTTTTCCACGCACACACTATCTTCATGATCTGCATACGGATCATAAAAAAGGCATGTTTTATGAGTAATAGTTACAGAAAGCAACACTCACAGACAGACCTGTACCGAATTGAAGATATCATAAAAAAAGAGAGTGTTGGTTAGCATCACAACTACAACATTTCAAGTGGAAAGGATATTGTTAGAAAAGTAAATCGTCTTTTATGTAGTCATGTTTCAAGTGATAACGGCTCCCTGTGAGTCTATTGTCTTTTTCACTAAAAGTAAGAGCGCAAGTTGAGAATACGTGACTATGATCCAAAATATCGTTGAGAATATTGTTTACAGTATCGTTAAGAGAATCTTGAGAATCTGATAACACACGGAGGAATCTCATATGGAATCTTGTAGTCTATCATTTTTTATGTGTAACTGAATTTAATTTAAGGGATTGAAATATCGAAGTGCAGTGAAAAGAAATCATATGTCTCCATTTGCTACTTTCTGTTATTGATTGGAACACGGACTAGATCAAGCCTTCAGCTGAGTATAGGTTTACTCTGTTTCAAGATTAGTAACCAAAAGGCTCACTACTGAACAATTGGGTGCAAAAGAAGGACTGTCAGCTCGTTTAGAAAATAGAAACATAGAAAAGCATCAGTTTTACATCATCTTTCGAAGCAAACACTTTAATGATCATCCTTTCAAACCAAATATCATTTAATTACGTAATAGAAGCTCCTTGATCAATAGATTTGGATGGATAGCTGTAAATGGTATGTGCTGAGATACTTAACACACATTCTCTTTATAACCTACGCCGTAGTTACAATCTTATCGATTATGATAACAACATTGGCATGTGGTTTCTGATCATTATCCCTGAAGGTTACTATCCAACTGGGGAGGATTTATGTCGTGTTTTAAGAATACACCTGATATCCATATTGAATTTCATGACCATACGTAAATATATGCATGGAAAAGAGCTTCTATTTTTTATTGAGCATGATTTGTTGTGACAAAGCATCAGTTTTCCCTATGATGCTTCAAAACTGGTATGCTAATAAATACTATCTTCTGTTGTTAATCATTTTGCTGTAGTTTCGAAGTGCGCATGTCTGCTTCACTTGCTCTAGAAAATGTCTTGTAAAAGTAATGATTTATAAGGAGACTTCTTCATGATTAGCTTGATAGCTTTTGCTTCCCATCATTGATAAAACAGTAAAATTGGCTTTTCAGCAGGGTTTTGTAATGATTATATCTTTTAATATAAGATTAATTAGTTTATGTCTAGGATTATCCTGCTTATTTTCATGACCAAAGACTTTTGAAGCTAGACGAGAGGATAGGTCACGTGCCACGTAGTGAATTGAAAAACAAATATGACCCAGGCCTTCCGAAAGCGCGCGAAAGTTGCAACTGCGGTTTGAAGCTCGACTTGCAGTTCGAAGCCCGATAAAAAGTGCAAGTTTTGTTTGTGTAACAAATTGGAGAAGTATTGACTTAAATAGTCGCTGCTGCTTTTATTCATATCTCGGAGGAAGGTGCCTGATTCGTGTGCTGCGTTTAATTGCACGAACAAAAGAGGGAAAGTCCCCAGTAAATCATTTTACAGATAAATTTGACATTGTTGACTTCCGAAAACAGCGCTTTCTCCTACGTCGTTGTTCCTCTTATAAAATTATTTTTGTCTTACGCCCATGTTTACCGTCTGGTTGGCCCATGATGTTGTATTTAAGAGTACAACTCCGGCTCCAGGCTCTTCGTCAACGTAAACATTGATACTAGCGTAGAAAATCAAACCTTGAAATTGGGAAGTTATTTGGATGTTAGATAGGCCTTTACGGCGCTACTGCAGTCTTGTAACCACCCACCCCTTCCTAAATCACTGGAAACGTTTACCTGAGGAAGCGAATCTTATAATACAAGTAATTTAGAATATAAACAACTTTTAGTGCCATTACTATGTATTTTATTAAGTTAGTTCCGAAAGCTCGTTATGAGCAAGAGCCAGGCTATTATTATGTGTTGATTACATATGTATGTATATATACTATATATTTATATATGTAACTATACATTGATATATATATATATATATATATATATATATATATATAGCCTATAGGTGAGCGTATATTCTGGCCCTCATTTTCTTTTGGCATTTTAACAGCTCCTTCCCTCCTCCCAAAATTGATTACTCTAATCTGGAGACTTTGAAACATAATCCAAGTGTCCAGAATCACAATGGACAGTACTGAAGGAAATCAAAAGCAAACTAGCATGGGGACAACAAGTATTGTGTCTGTGTAAAATATTAAATAAGTACCTGCAAGTAGTGTATCTAGTACAGCAGCCTGCATCATAGTGTGCCTACAAAAGTTACAAAATAGTGTGTGTACACGGTTGAAGCAATGTTTCTCCCTGTTCTTCACTGTTGCCACATGCTATTTGTTCCTAGCATTTCTGTTAACGACTAATAGTAATACTGAACTGGAGCGGATAATCAGTTATATACACAGTCGATCCTGAATTCTCAGCACCACCAGCAACCTTAGTTTTGTTTTGCTGTTAACTTCATCAGTGCCATTTCATTGATCTAAGTACTCAGGCCGACACACAAGCAGTCATGAACTACATAGTATAGATCTCATAAACATGAAGTGCTTGGGGCGCTGGCTACGATCGAACCCAGGATCTCCCACATCGAAAACGAAGACTCTACCATTGCACTAACTAAATGGCACCGATGAAGCTAACCGCGAAACAAAAAATAAGGGTGCTGGTGGTGGTGAGAATTCTGGATCGACTGCCCGAATTGTCGACTTTACTATTAGTGCAATGGTAGAGTCTTCGTTTTCGGTGTCGGAGATCCTGGGTTCGATCCGGGCCAGCGCCTAAAGCACTTCATGTTTATGAGATCTATACATATATATAATCCTCATTAAGATACACAATAACTTTAACGTTTCGATATTATCTTTTTCAAAATATAATATTTTATTTTATACTTTTTCTTTGACCACTCATTGTAACATTGTAATATGGTTTTACTAATGCCGCTTGATCTTGTAAAATGTCAAAACCAGCGCAACTTTCTCTCCTTAACCGTGTCGAGCAGGTGCTGGAACGGTCCTATAGCTAGTGCAATCTATCGGTAAATCTCCTCATTGCTGACTTGATCTCTTTATGAGACACCAAGAATTCTTCGAAAGGACTTGCTTTCTAGTGCCTGTATATGGCGCTGGAGATATGCAGAAAGTGTCCAGCTTTCACATCCGTACAAAAATATCGAAAAGATAAGAGTGCGCATTAGTCGGACTTTAGATTTTAGTTGAATCTTCTTGTCTGTCCACAGAATGTTGAACCTTCTCATTGCACTCAGGGTCTGGGCAATTCTGGCTTACACCTCAGGTCTTAAGCCGGTCTCACTGATGATCGACCCTAAGTGTTGTTGATATTATTAAGTTGTAAATCTTTGAAGCAGTCAGTAATTACTCAAGTTTCATCCTTTTCCTAAATCTGCCACCATCGAACACAACAAAGGCTATATGTTTCGAAGAACGGAACTTCGTGGACTTTCTATCAAATGACTACGAGACGTGATAAAGTCTGCTTACTTCGCTAATGATAAAGAATTTCGTTAAGGTTACAGCAGAAGGTTACAGTAAGGTCTTTCAGGTGCCTCGTAAATGAAAGAGAGTCAACCAAAGGAGCAGTTGAAACCTTTATATTGATGGTAGTAGTGACTAAATACTAGACCACGTTCATGTAGATGGTATTTCGAGAGACATGGTGAAGTCTTATCTAAGCAAGTAGAAGATTTCGGTTATTTGATCGCTAATAAGTTATGCAAGATAGTGGTATATTGCAAAATATCTTTTGATACCCTCTATATGTACGTCTCTGTTCTCTCGGACTGAAATCTACTAAGGAAGAATTCCAATTAACCTTTACACTGGTAAGTGCTTGTTTAATGTTTAAAGTCTGTCTGATGATCCATATTAAATTTTTCTCTTGTATGAAAGCTCTACAGCGTAGTTGGTACATATTCAGTAAAGGTGAAATACATAAGAAATGTATATTTCTGCGTGTCAGGACAATTCCCTCGGACAATTCCTCCCGGACAATCCCCCCTAGACAATTCCCCCTGGTCAATTCCCCCCGGACAATCTCCCCAGACAATCCCCCTGGAAAATTCCCCTCCAATAAAGTTTTTGGAAAATAATTATTGAAAATATCCACCTTTGATATGGTGTAAGACTACGCTACT
>JAAAKL020012488.1:0-13003 GCA_010016065.2 Carybdea cf. marsupialis auct. non (Linnaeus, 1758)
GTGTAGAAACAAGAATAGTTAGTAAGTAAAAACAAGAATAGTTAGTTAATACACATATCATAGTGTCAAAACAAGAAAGAGGCAAGAAATCATAGTGTGAAAACAAGAATAGTTAGTGAATACACAAATAAGTGACATAGGTAAAAACAAGAATATTTAGTTAATACACAAACTAGTAACATAGACAAAAAATCATAGTGTCAAAACAAGAAGAGTTAGTTAATACACAAACTAGTAACATAGACAAAAAATTATAGTGTAAAAACAAGAAAAGTTAGTTAATACACAAACTTAGTAACATAGACAACAAATCATAGCGTAGAAAATCATGAAGAAAACTTAGTAACATAGACAACAGATCATAGTGTAGAAACAAGAATAGTTAGTAAGTAAAAACAAGAATAGTTAGTTAATACACATATCATAGTGTCAAAACAAGAACGGTTAGCTGATACACAAACTAGTTACATACACAACAAATTATAGTGTAAAAACAAGAAAAGTTAGTTAATACACAAACTTAGTAACATAGACAACAAATCATAGCGTAAAAACTTAGTAACATAGACAACATAGACAACAAATCATAGTGTAAAAACAAGAATAGTTAGTTATTACACAAACTTAGTAACATAGACAACAAATCATAGCGTAAAAACAAGAAAAGTTAGTTAATACACAAATTTAGTAACATAGACAACAAATTATAGTGTAAAAACAAGAAAAGTTAGTTAATACACAAACTTACTAACATAGACAACAAATCATAGCGTAGAAAATCATGAAGAAAACTTAGTAGAGTAAAAACAAAAGAAGACGAATTAACGAAAAGCCTGTTTTTCATCTTTGACTTCATAACTTAGTCCTAGAGTACAAATGAAAATATAATCCACTTCTGTACTATAAGTTAGCTGATGCAGAGTATTTACAATACCTCTGACATCAAATATTTTCTATTAACATGAACTTTGTCTCTTTTTAATAAAACATCGGTGCTTATCATACAACAAGAATAAAAAGACAGATCGCCCGATCTCCAACTCCACGGAAATGTAGTCATGTCTGTACTGTATCCACCTACACGTACAAGCAGGGTACAGAAATATCACCTAATAAAATGTGTACCAAAACTGGCGATGGTCTCTAAAACGGATAACAGAACGTAAAGGATCTGAACTCAGTCGTAAGTGTCGGAAACTCAAGAGCGATACGAAGCGCTGTTTCAGTTAGCGCACAGAGGAGAAAACGTTCAAAACAGGCACATTGTTGAGTCTTAAAAGCTTAGCCTATCATGTGAAACTCCAATTCAGCACAGATCTTGTTAGCGTCTCAGTATTCGTCGTATCCAACTTGAATGAGATCAGTTGCAATTGTGCTGAGCATCTTCTTCGAGACGCGCTGCATCTCTCGAGCTGCCTTCGTTGCTTCGTCAAGTGATTCGTGGAGACGGAAGTCTTCCAACTAAAATGAAAAGAAAACGCACAATTTGTTAAGGAAAGTACAATATCACAAAAATGTGAGGGTACGATTTTTTTCTTTAGTACGCTTCAAAATATTTGACATCTTCAATGGCGAAAATGCGAGACAATTCCACACGCCTGCGATATACGAATATCATTTTGTCACGGATGCTTTTTTACGTAAACATGCAACTTTAACGGAACTTGGGTTTTCTGAAATCTGAAAGATGGTGTCAAAACACGGTCCATACCTCGTTGTTCGCCCACTTGCGATTTCCATTCTTCAATTTTCTTGTGATTCTCTTTTTCCTAAATGGAAAAGAACTGCATTAACAGTGGAATGATAACAGCCCCCGAGGCTGTCAGTAATGGTCTAATAGGTGGAGACTTTCAAAGTTAGTAACATGTTAAATGTCATTAAAAAACATGTTTAACAACAAGATAGCCTGACTCCCCTACAGGGTTTTGAAAGTGACGAGAGCAATCGTTTATCAATATTCCATTTTTTTGGTATTTAACAAGTCAATAACTATCGGTGAATACAATCCCCCAAAGTACAATGTATCGAGCACCTTAAAACAAGAAACAGTTTTAAGAACGATAATTTTTACAACACAATTTTGCATTTGCCGCCTCCCAACACCCCCTAAAATTACAAGGTTTCAAAGGCTTCATTGTGCTTACCTCCTGCTCTTTTGCATCTCACTTCCACTACTCTCATCGCTTGAAGAGCTGTCGTCAAGGTTACTGTGGTGCGTATGAATATGATGAATCGTATTATGGGGTGCATAATAGGTCGAAGTTTCTGCCGGTACCACCCTACAGTTACGGAGATAAAGCAAAAGTGTGAGATGAATATATCGAAATCAACTTTTAGGGTTCCTTTGTTTTCCATGGACGCTATCTTAGTTGCGCCATTATGGACTAATACCATATTTGGTATCACTATGACAACGGTCACTGTTGATCATTGTAATTACTCTTAACGTTTTTCTCTTCAATTGTAAGTTGTCTGGATATAGTAAGTTTGTTCTACAAGTATACATCAAGTCTCCTCTTTGCTTACTAATCCTGGAACAGCGTAAAGTTCCAACAGAATAAAGAAACATGAGTTTGCCATCAAGGCACCACTGTCGAGAAGAAAGGGTAAACGAGGTCAACGACACTGAAACATACAATATTACTTACCTGTACGATGGTAACGGACTTTTGGCCTGCCGCGTAACGCGATTAACTGGCGTTGACGTCACTACTGGTACCGGATCAGGGCTAATCGGTATGGACATGATATCCTGCGTCGGTAAAACTCGGTAAGGTGAATTGGAAGCAACATAGTCTCGTGGGAAAACGTAATTGCCATGGCTATGGTATCCTGTGCCAGAACAGACAGGGCAAACTCCTATTCGATTAACTGCGGTAAGCCTACCATTACCATCTCGATGCATTACATATCGATCTCGACTTCTTTGTATCTCCTGAGATAAGCCATCAAGCTTGCTTCGAACTTCATCGTAAAGTCGCCTTTGATCCAGTAAGCCTGAATCGCCATTAAGTGACAGGTTCGGTCGTTGTACTTGATCTGTTAATTTGTCAAGTCTCTGGCGTATTTCGCCCAACATATCTTTCTGCCGCTCCTCTGCTGCTTTCCAAGTGGAATTTCGCTCATAGTCTGCGTGGCGTAACCGCAAATCTTCCACTAACTGCGCATGAAGACCACGTAATCTCGATTCATCGGCAAGTTGGGATCGTAATCGCTGTATCTCGTCCCTCATCCATTCAAACGAATACCTGCAAAGAAATGGCAACAAGGGTAAGCACAGCGAATATCAGATATAAAAGGCCACCTATATTTGCCTCGTTTTCATATGAAGGCAATAAATAAGAAAAGCATCAATGATTATCATCTTAATATGATGCATATATGCGCTGGGAAAGTGTGACGTCACGACGTCACAAATGTGTGAATTATGGAGGAGATCCTCAATTTCCAGGTTGTCCTAATAGTGAGAACGTCAATGGCCAAAATGGAGGGTGTTGCCCTGTTCCAACACCGAAATATCAGCTTTCAAATTTTTAAATCTCCTTAACAAAACCTTTATTTGATGCTGGTTCCTAACGTAAGGAACCAAGGAAGATTAACAGAGCTTTGACCAGAGGATTTTGAAATTCAGACGCCTCTAGTTTAAACACTATATACACTACAGATCTGGCAGTCTGGGAAACAGTTTATTCCAGGGTTGCCGTTAGATACCTGGAGTCAAATCGGAATAAAATCGGTGGTTGGAAACCCTCTACATAAACGTACCCTCTTCTTACAGATAATACGACCACCGAGTATCAGGAGTAATCGGGGGAGGCAAAGGAGAAATCATACTCCCACAGAAGGACAAGTTATTTGATATTTGAGCAAAAGGAAAATGATGCTAAGAAAAACCCTCTCGCTCCCCACGTCTGCAACGCAATGCCTACGTTCTATGTCACGTTAGCGGCTATCCAAAAATGGAGTTTGCTTCAAATTCAATGTTTAGGGTCATCTCCCCTAGTTCATTTTCCTTTGTTTTGATTTCATGACGCCCCCGCCCTCACATCCCAATTTCTTCATTATGCTTCCTCTTTTAAAACAAAGAATGAAAAGAAATAGATAAAACAAAAAAGAAAGTGCTAGCTCCGAATACTATAATCTCGCTGTACTACTGTCAGCCCATTTCATGCCACATCTATGAATTTTTTTATTAGCGTACCCTCCCCTCAACCTCCTCACAAGCGTACGTACCCGTTAAATGATCCCTGATCATTTTATGTGTCTATGATAGTATTGTTATTTTCCAACACAGGGATATAACTGAGAAAGAGCGCTTTCGTATCGGAATTTTCGTGTCGGAATTATCGTATCGGAATTTTCGTATCGGAATTTTCGCATCGGAATTTTCGCATCGGAATCTATATCTGATTATATGTTTGTAATTTTGGGTTTAGTCGATGGTTAAAACAACTCAAACACTGTCAAAAATTTGCACAAGTTCTTGTTATATTTCTACAACACCTGAACTCGCCTGATCTGATACTTCATGGTAGACTAATTTCAATTAATAAAAAATATCTATCCATACGTGTGAAAATAATTCAACTTAAACAATTCGCGTTCCGAAACCCCAAAGGGTGTTAACCTAACCCTGCTTTCGGTAATGATATATTTTCAATACTTTGAATGCAAGAGGATACTGCCCACAACTATGTGACAGGATTAAGGCAACATGCTAAATGTGTCATTGACTTAATCTAATGGACTATTGAATCCCAGTAATTTAAGACGTCTAAATAGTTTTCGATCACTACTGCTGAGATTTACTGTGTGACAGTAAAGTTGTTCTCACTGATCTTGTGCAGCAAGTTCAAAAAATATCACTGACATTATCCGGTCCTTGTGGATTATCCGCCCCTCTTTATTTCAATGTCTCCCATAACAGCCAGATAATCGAGATAACACTGCACTTAAATCAATACTTCTATCACATTTATGGCTGTCTTTGAAAAATTAGATACAGTACGCCACAAAACTGGATATACCTTTCCGTGGAGTGCTACAAAAATATCCTGTTGAAACATATAGATAGAAATATGGCAGATATTTCACTAACCTTCCATATCCATCCGATTTCACAGATTCTCGATCAGTCATTTTAGTTTGCGTCTCGTTATGGCGTCCAGATGTCGGTGCTAAATGAAACAGAAGACACGGTCTAGGGTTAACATGGTTACACTAGACACACTCTCGGTCAAAACAAGGGTCTACTGTTAATGGGCGACAGCCGCGAAATGGAATATTTAGGAAGTTTTTATAAATCTTGTGTTTTAAAGACGCTACTTTACTCTTTCACCGTTATTAATGAGTGCCAGTTGTAATATGATGGTTAACTTACACCAAAACAACATACTTATCAATATTTTGTCTTGGAAACGTGATCAAAAATATCAATGGGTGGCTATTTCGGGCCATTTGCGAAGAATTGGCTGTGCTCATTAAAAAGCGCGACGGCCATTTTTCATTACCATTACAACTAACATGAGAATAGTGAAATGTTTCCGTTCGGTAGCAGGTGCTTCCACCATTACCCAATTACATACGCCCCGTTGAGGGACTTTCTATTGTTAAAAGCTAGCTGTTATGAGCGATTCTCCAATGCGAATGGGAAATCAAGAGAGAAAAAGTAATGCACCAGCTTTGTGAGGCCAATGATAGCACCACTGTTATTACTATCCCATGTGACTTTATCGTTGGACAAATTTGAACGCCTGATTACCAAAACTTTTGCATTTTTGCTGAGAAACGTACAGGATTTGTTCCTATTTCAATAGCCTCCAACCAACCAAAACAAATGGACATGATAACATCGCAAAAATTGCTATAGAACATTTGGAGGAGAGGTGGTACAGTGGGTTTAATCTCTGGCTTCAAAACCAGTGATATCTGGACATTCAAGGTTCGAATCGACTGGCTGTCTCGGCCCGGGCGTCGGTACTCCGCCTCGTTCTATTTGGCCTGTTCTTCTTCAGGCCTAGGAACGAGGTCCCCGGTGTCTACAAAATCATCCCGGTTTTGTGTAACACAGAAGCAGCCAACGGAGTCGATCCCAAAATGTCCAAGATACACTGGTTTTGAACACAGGAATTACAACCCACTGTACACCACAAATACTTTACTGTAGCTAAATATTCTATGTTTTTTTAACTTGTAGTGGGCTTAAAGGAACGAAGGCCAAATACAGCAATCAATAATACTTAAAATAAGAAGGCTATGTATACACAAAATACTTCAATGCTAGAGCTACACAAAAAGAGAATAAACTAACAACAATAATAAAGGGTTGTGGAAAGCTAAAGCAAGTAATCACAAAAAGGAAGGCGTACCATCGTTGGCTACACCTTACGTATCTGGGCATTGAAAAAGTTTATTCTTTAGCAAAAAGGCAAGTATATACATCAAAGCCTGAAAACAACGTCCTTTTGCTGAAACTGTACTGATGCAGACATCTTTACTTCGTCAATCTTGATGAGCCGACTGCTAAGCAAGAATTTGAGACAATGCGATGGGAAAGTGTGACGTCACGATTTTGAACATGTTTGAATTTTGGGGAAAAAACTCAAATATAATATTACTCTATTAGTGAGAAAGTCAACGTCCAAAATTGAGAGTGATGCCCATTCCCAACACGGAGATATCAGGTTTCAAAGTTTTGAATCTCTCTAACAAATTCTCTTGTTTAATGCCGGTTCCTAATTTAAGATACCAAGGAATATCAACAGAGTTTTGACCAGAGATTCAACTGCATTTAGTTTAAACACTATGAACACTATATATCTGGGAAACAGCCTATTCCGAGCTTGCCTTTCGATATCTGGAGTCAGATCGTACTATTTCTAAATCTTTTGATTTGTGACGTCATCAATTTCCCAACGTAATACCAAATCATGTAATGAATCTCTTTCTACTATACTATAAGGAAAGAGAGCCGTTCAAACTTATCTCGTTGAACGCAGTATTTCACAAGAAAGTAACTACAGGTAAGGTGAAATGATAAGCAACATTTTTACAATAAGTTGTTGTTTAGAGCCCAAGGAATGAGGGACAACATTCTATGATAGGCCGTGGTCGTCACTGAACAGAAGCTTCAGCTTACAAATTTGTGGTGTTTGCTGTTGAAGAACACTACCGAGTTAATTTTTATCGATATCTTGGCTCTTCTCACCAAAAAACTACCACAAAGTGATCGTATTGATGGCCAAAACTTAATGTGCGTGACCAACTATTAACTGTACTGATTTTAAGCGGTCAAGACCTAGTCAGTACCGACCTCTAGGCAATACATAAGCTAGAGATAACAAAAGGGCTCTTTCAGTCCAGTCTGTTCAGCTTCACAGCCAGTTCTTGGAAGTTGCTTGAAGTTGCACCATCCCCGCAATAATAGTTGAAGCACCCTCATCATTTCACATCCACATGAAATTGGACACTAATCATAATGAAACTGTTTCACCTTCACTAACAGAGTAGTATATGTACTGTGTGATAAAATTCTGGAGTCCTAAATATTCATTCCTTAGCCACTTACATACATTAACACTTTCGAACTGCTTGTCTTAGAGAAAACACAAGGACAGGTAAACATTTTGTAATAAAGCGTGGCAAGAACTGGAACTGTGGTACACTTGCAAATGGAAAGTGTTAAGCATTGATAAGGAACACCCACTGTTGGGGCCCTACACAGCATATAAGCGCGTGGCAATCATTTATCTGCAAAACTACTCTTACAATCTGAACCAGTCCATGTAAATTGCCATTATACGGGACAAGGCTCTAAGTCACCCTTTTGTCGTCGCGTTTTGATTTAAAATGCATGTTACGACAACAAATCAAAACATTCACCCCCCACCCCTAGGCCATCAAACGTCGAAAACTTCATTGCATGGTACAACATAAGCAAGCAGCATAAGGGTCTCCGATTCACGGAAATGAGTGAAACTAAGGTTCCTTGTTTGGGTGCACTGCGTATTAGACAGCTGCAAGTGGCTTTCCCCTTCGATATAAATTTGCGTTCAGTCAAGCAATACCCACCACATCATTTGGTTTCACCGAAGTCGAGCATATCTGACACTTACTAACACGTGAACAAATCAGACAATTACATTTATACACAATTGTCCCTTCCCACTCCTAAATCGTTGTTTATATCACTTATACTATTTTAGTAACATGATTAGAAGCTGTTTTGCAGTTTATCGAAAGTTACATGCACATTTATGTTGGAGCAGTTAAGCTCGAAAGAGATACAAGAGGCAGCAATCAGGAGGTAATAAGGTTCCAACAATAGCATTTAGAAGTAAGGAAACATAGTTCCTTGAGGAAAGATCAGCGGTTTCTTACTTCGAGAAAAACTATGAATTCTCAAGAGCAACCTTTGAAGAAACGATCTTCTAAACAAATTCCGAACTAATCTGTTAAAAGTAACCAAGTCTGACTCCTCTATTGGCACCAATAGCTTCTTCGTCAACCGCATGTTGTTAAATAAGTCGTAGCATTTACCGCAGAAATTCAACGCCGCTAATATTTTAACCTATGATTACCTCACACGACCTTGCCTAGAAACCATCGAGTAATAAAGATAGCGTTCAGGTTTTATCAAAAAGGTCTAACCTGGCGAATGTCCTTGCTCTCGGTGGAAAAACATCTAGCTTCTAGGTTGACCGCTTCTCATAAAGATTGCCTTTCTCTATGCCTAAATCATGATGAAGTACTTCATAATTGTTCTTGTTTACTTGATGTATTCAACTAAACAAACTGTACCGTTCGTATTGGCAGCAAATTTAACACAATGCATACTAGCAATCCCTACCAAGGTGAAGAAACCAGTGTTTTCCTGATGACGAGTTCAGTCCAACCTTTGGATAGCCCGACTGCAACATGAAGCACTGGAAGAGAGTGTCCAAGCTACGAAGGTTGTTTCATTAGCCTAACACTTCCAAACGATAGCCTTGAATAGTTTGGATCGATTCAGAAACTCAGAAGCAACTTTAATGTAATAGCTGCTACCGGACAATAGCAAGCGGTTAGCACTTGGTGAAAAAAACATTAGAAAGCGCTATAAATTATTCATGTTTACTTCCCAACGTATTTCGTCGTTTGTTAATTTATAGAACGCTTATAATTCGAGACTTAATATGTTGGCCACAGTTGACAATAAGGAAAGCGTGCCTTAGATGTCTGCAAGGTTCAACGCCGAATATAAAGCGTAGGGGTGCTTTGTTTCATTCATCCTGCAAATGGTCGTAATGCGTTGCTGAATGAATAGAAGAGAACAACAGTTACACCATGTGAAATTGGAAGAGGAAAACTGGAGACGTCAAGCGCTAAAAGAGTGGTTTAAAACATTCATATGAATGGATGATCGAAAGCTATGAAAAGGAATAATCGATTACAAAGCAAACTTCAAGGAATAGAAAGGAAACAGATAGGACTATTTAGCAATGAAAGTGGCGTTACGTCAAAGATGGAAGGGCGCATGGGGGTGTGTTGACTGACAGATTGAGATTTCAGAAAATAAATGATCCACAAAAAGGAGCGCGGACAGTCTGCGAATGTACGGGCAATCAGCAGAGAAGAGAATGTTCAGCAGAGAAGAGAATGTTCAGCAGAGAAGAGAATGTTCAGCAGAGAAGAGAATGTTCAGCAGAAACGAGAATGTTCAGCAAAAAGTGCTATACAATGGAACTCGTGAAGACAGCAGTATGCTTGAAAGAAAGTCTGGGGCACAGCAAAGAGTAGGATATCGAAAGTGTGAAGTGTAATTGAGTATTGTGTAATTATGCAAGGTTCGTATGCTAGAGTTCAATACTGGCAAACAGTGATCATGATCGCCAAATTGAAAAGGGCGTATCCTCCCCAAGGTTCTTCTTGTTGAGTGGAAGAGTACTTGATGTAACGGGTCATACGCTTTCGGGACTACTCCCCACAACGGTCGCAATGGGTAGCCTCATCATTAAAAGACTTCCTCCTATGGCTTACATATCTTATCAGGTTTTCTAAAATTAAAATATCTGTAAGAAAATAACTTTAGATCGAGGTTAGAAGAAAAGGGGGTATATATAACGATAATGGTGCCCTACATCCTTGAGTAAACTGCTAATGGCATGAAATGGAATATCTGTCCGATAGATGTTTTGTCTGGCTTTGCCTCAACTGTTAGTATAGATGTACCCTAGAAAAACTAACGCACGTGCAGCACCATTAAGTAACAAACTCGCTCTCTGATGCCTTTATAGCTACCTTTGAGAATCTAAAATCAACTCAATTGCCTAAATGTACTATAAGCGCCTAGGGTCTGGTAAAGTGACACAGAATAACACATCAACATAAGCGCCCTTCTGAATAAACATCCCCACTGAATAAACACCCATCGGCAGTCAATCATTTCGTGGCTTCTGTAAAACCCTGGCACACTTGAAGTGACCCAGCATAACACAAGAATATAAAATCTTTTCATTTTGATGGTCTCAAGGCCGTTTTACACCTAGGTTCGGGGTATATGGAACACAGGACATGCAACAATACAACCTTTTTTGGCTAAAAACTATGTCACAAGCCCCTTACAACCACCTAAACGCCACAACTTGTAAACGCCGATTGCATACCCAAGGACTGCTGCGTTACTTACATAGATTCACTTTTCTCTTAATACCTCCGACCTTTTCGAAGAGAAATAGCAGCAAGAACCAAACCTTTCCATCCTACATTTGGCCAAGCTGGCAAACTTTGAAGGATTCGAAACAATCAAAAATCAAGTCATTCTTACCGTTTAAAGGCACTCCCTGGTTATGTGAAAATGTTGATTCATCCACAGTAGACAATGCGGGGCTCTTCCTCCCTTGCCACTTATCCCCGGTGCTACGCTTCTGGGAGTCGACTGAGGGCCTCCTTGCCATTTTCTCCCTTAGTTTATCAAGCTGTTGGCGATAAAGTTCTCCTGTACTAGGCCTCTCCTCTCGAGATGGTATGGACGTTGTTGAAAAGCGTCGATTCAAAGGCGTTGACATAAAATTACCCGGACTTGCACGAGAGTCTAAACGTCCATCAACCGGTAAGAACAATTTTTCAGTTCGTAACGTCTCGCTCTGGCGTTCCACATGTGTCGGGGTTGTTTGCGGTGTACCATGATCCAGCGAATACTTGCGACTTGGTGGCATACTAATTGCTTCCCTCTTCACTTGACTACCCCGAGGGAGTGCAATGTCCGGATTCGATTGCCTTAATTGGTCATTACCTGTAACGGAACGCGCTTCTGACGACGGTCTCCTGGGAGACTGTGTAGCCTCGCTAGAGTGAGGCTCGGTGGATGGACGCCTTGACAATCGTAGTCCTCCGTTAGAAAAGACATCTGAGGAGGATTTTCTAGCAGCAGGAAGTCCTCCATTTAAAGGTGTTATACTTCCGAATGAATTTCTCGCCCCAGGCATATATTTTTGTGATGGACGACTATCTTCTGAGCCGACAAATCCACTGTCGACGTTACTGTCAGCAGTATTTGGCCTTAACCCCTTTGCATCCTGCTTTGGATCCTTCACTGACGTAGTTCGCGGGGAAGAATTTTTCCCTGATGTCCAATCATGCTTACCTTGCAGGAAAGCACGAGATCTTCGACGAGTCTCGGAAGAAGAATCTCTGTCGCTAGAAGAACTTCCATCGGCCAGTTTGGGATCCTCTATAAAGCTGCGTGATCTCCGATCATTCTTGCTGTCCCCTCTCGAACCAACTTCTCTCCTTGACGTACCCGATCTGGCTTTATCACTTGACCTTCGTCCGTCGCTACCTGGTCTGACGTGCTGGTACCGTTGGCTTCTTATAGGAACCAACTCTTTCGAATCACTAGCTACTTCTTTCCTTGGGCTAGATGTTAAAAGCGGGGAAGTGGCCCTTGAAGAACTATCGCTTGCCTCGCTCCTTTCACCAGGGGAATCGATACTTCGGTTACTTCTCTTGCTCTTGACACTGCCACCCTCTCTCTTACTCCTGCTTCTGTTTGACGCAGTTCCCCTCGTATCGTTATCCTTTAGCCTACAAGGGGTAAGGAAAACGTTTAATAAAAAGATAAGAGGCTTTCGTGCCAGATAAAGCTACCTCAAATTTAGCTATTACTAAGATCATGTTCACATTGTGTCGGATAGGTTTACATGTCGTTGCGCTTCGTTTTGTCCTGTGAGAACAGCACTTGAAAACGAATTCGTTGTACAACATATTACTTTTAAAACCGCCGTGCCGCGACGTGAAAATCACTGCGGAGTGACCTGCTTTGCATGTGAACAGAAGGCCTATTCATGGTGCTTTTCTAGTCGTTGTGGATACCTATCCATTACAGTACAGTATGAACATCACCTAAGTAATTTGAAGTATCATTGCTCGGTTTACTTGCTTCAGCTCTGTTGAGTTAAGAACGAGCTCCAGAATCACCTATCTGAGGAAGTAAGAGATGAAAAGTAAATTTTTTATGCATTGAGTTTTAGCATTACCCCCGTATTTATAAAGGCCTCGTGCATAACTCTTCGCAATGCATAACCACGTAATCCCTATGAAGCACACATAAGTTGCAAATCAGTAACAAACAGCTATATGCAGCCCAAAAGTTGGGCAGCAACGTTTAGCTTTAACTCGGTGATCATCGTCTACATGTGTTTCATCCAGCGAAATGGACCTATGAAGACAATGTGCATCCTAAATGTTCTGAAGTATTCAAGTCATCATGTTAAGTACGAACACTTTTTTGACAAGAACCCCCTTTAGACTGCACAAAAACAAAAACAGATGCACACAAGCACGCCCAAACAAACAAACGTATGTATATATAGATCTCATAAACATGAAGTGCTTCGGGCGCTGGCCCGGCTCGAACCCAGGATCTCCCACTCCGAAAGCGAAGACTGTACCATTGCACTAAATAGTGCAATAGTAAAGTCGACAATCCGGCTAGTCGATCCCGAATTCTCACCACCACCAGCAC
>JAAAKL020012489.1:0-13003 GCA_010016065.2 Carybdea cf. marsupialis auct. non (Linnaeus, 1758)
TGTCATTGGCTGTTATAACTACTGATCTCTAAAAAAAGACTGGATCGAGCTTCCTATTGTTTACAACAGCGAAAAAGTATAGTCACGACTACTGGCCCCCATTAGTTAAAATAGCGTGGGAATGCCCGCCATGTTACGTAGCATTGTTTGTAAGCTTTATGTGATGGGGACTGAAATGGCGTCCTGTGACTGACCTCGCTCTGAGACGGAAGATGCTCGATCCAGTGTTTTTTAAGAGATCAGGGGTTATAACAATCAGGTTTCGTGCGAACTCGTTTTAAGTGTGTATCGAATTCGCAAACTTTCACAAATCGCAAATTTTATGCGACTTGTAATTGAATTGGAAATGGGCCTTTACATTAGAACACACAGTGCAGTTCAGTAAGACAATCTTTAAACCCGTCAGTAAGACATTTATTCAGATGATATTATCATGAGGTAGCAGCATGGCCCTGGATCTTCAGGTTTACAACCAGCCTCGTATGTCCAAGTATGACTATGATGAAGTTACTTTCGTCTTATATTCTTTTGCCCATTGTTTTAATCCACTTCAACGTGTCCTAATTATCATACAATTTTTGAAGGCGGTAAGTGCTTTTTTATACGTAACAATTTACCACTCGTATGTGGTTGCACGTGTTTAAGGCCAAGCTGACAATGTTCCCTTTTTTTACTTCTTTTCTTAGTTCAGCAAGTGTTTATGCGCCCCAATGAAGCGAAAAAAGCTGCAGATGAAGCCAAGATGAAATTTGCTCATATTGATGGTGACCACCTGACCTTGTTAAATGTCTACCATGCTTATAAGCAAAGTAAGTATTTACTGATGGAGACGTACAGTAGCCACTTCATCCATACAAAATAGTCTCGAAACCCTCTCTTCGTTTCCTCATTATCTGTTGATGTCTTATTATTCATGTAGGTTTCGCTTTTGGAATACATCTTTGAATGCCTTTTTAGCATGAAGAGAGTTTTATTATCTTAACCTCAGTGATAAATAACTTTGTAAATGTAAATAGTTAGCTACTGTGTGTGATAGGTAGTTCATGCAGACGTTGACCTCGTAACTGTTGAAAAGAAATTTCAGGATATTTTTGGTAAGATGGGAAAGAGGTTTTCGATGGAGCGGTACATTAAAAAGTTCTCTTATTTTAGGTTGATGAGGTCATGACTAGAATGGCCCGGCCCTCAGCATACAGGGCTAACAACAAGATTGCCATTACTTGCATGGCGTTCATTGAAATAGTCTGTTGTTTCAAGGATAGCAGGCATTTATCAGAATTAGCCGATATTGTATTGTACTCTTCGTCAAGGTAGGAGGCATCCCTTTTCAGGGACACTTAATAAACGTTTTTTTCTTAGTATGGAGTATGGGGGCGAGCAATGTTTTCGAACCACTTTCGTTGAACATAGACAATATACACAGTGCCAACAAGTATAGTCTAGAGGTACGCGTGACCACCCCACCCCCACCCCCATACTTTAGTTTTTGAAGATGACGTTAGGAATTAAAGAACTTTAAGGTTTACCAATTGATTTCGTATGAAAACAAAAACCAAACGGTTAGTACCAGTTTTCTTCCGCGACTCCTGTACAAAATATACCGTTAGTTCTTACAAACGACCGAAATTTATCGCATTCTTTTACACATCTTCAATTTGCCGACGGCTGAAACCGGATGCATTTATATATCTGACTCACTACAAAAGAATTTCCACTACTTGTTAATTCTTTCTTGGTCCGTGATATCTTTTGCTTGCATCCCCCATTTCTACTATTTGTCTTCTGGTTACAGTGGCGCTATTACCACTTTTTTGACTGCTTACAATGCAGGAACAACACTATGTAGCAATGGCTTGCCCAGCTTGGGGGGCTTGTGACAGTCCACCTCTGGCTTAGAAATGCCTCCGTACAAACATTTACAATAGAGTACTATAGAAACTTTAAAAAGCTAAAAAATAGGTTAATTTGCCCACATTGGCTGCCTACGCCCTTTGCTTAAATGATCTGTCGTTGCTTTTCCTTAGACCACGAAGATGTCCAATGGTGCTACGATAACTTCCTTAACCATCGATCACTGAAGTCTGCAGACAACGTTCGCTCCCAGCTAGCGCGTATTATGGATAGGTTCAATTTGAAACGGACTAGCACCGACTTTAACAGTCGCGATTACTACATAAATATTCGTAAAGCCCTTGTCTCTGGATTTTTCATGCAGGTAATCCTTGCGTGGTAACTTGTGAGTATGATGTCATTACTTATTGGATGTGTGCTCTTTGTAAGGTCTTGTTTCTCAGTATAACTGAGAAGTCAGAGAAAAGTACATTTTGACCTGGGTAATAGTTTGATCGACGGTTACGTTGTCGTAAAATGTTCTGATGTCGGTGTGCCGTAGTTTACCGTGCCATTGACTAGCAGCTGTCTAAACGCTACAACCTACATTGCTAAGCCGTCTTTGAGAGAGTCAAGTGTAATCCGTAGACTGCTTATTTGAAGCTTGAGGACTGTATTAGAATCAGAAAATTGCTAAATATGGTAAGTGGGCTGCCAATCCTTTTCCGAATAAGTAGTCTTGAGCAAGCGAACATTTGCTTACTACTGATGCCAACTGGATTTTGACCGCCATTTAATGCAAGTACTCGAGGTAGAGAGAAGTATAGGTTACTACTTTATATGTTATATCACCTGCCTTGCTATTCTCCAGGATGGTATTTGTACTCTTTAGTTGGCAGCATTTGCTCCTAGTTTTCCACTGGGACGGGTCATTTTTCTTTCCCCACATTACCTGCAGTTTCTGCAATGTTTTTTTATTAAACTTAGTACTCTCGTACTAATAACGGCAATGCTATTCCAAACCAACAGTTTCCTTTGCCATATCTCCCCTATTACATGTAATGTATTGGAATATGAGGAAAGCTCTTTGGTATGTCTCTCTTTGAACCTAACCTGCCTCTTATTTTATTACAGCTCTATCAATTTGTCGCTTTGATGGAAAGGCACTTGCTCCTTTTAGGTTGTTTCATAGCTGGGATTTGCCAAGTTTTCTCTGTGGTTGGCGTAAGTTTTTAGTGTTGAAAACTAAATGAAATGACTCTTTCGGGAGAGTTGTCGGATCTGTGCACATCTATCATTTGTATGTAAACAAGTATAGAATTCATGAATTTATGAAATCTCGTGATTCTTGGTTGCAGTGCACAACATGTGCTTGTATCCACTGCACATTGACAAATTTCCGCCACAATTTCTGAGATATTTCAATGGAATCCCTTGGTTGTGCTGGATGTTTTCTGAATACAACTGTTAATTGAGTCACAAACAGTTGATAAGTATTAACAGTTCTTTCGCTATTTCATGTTTACCTAGGCTGGTTGGGATACATGCTTCTGGGCCCTTTCTCTGTGTGTGTATTTTCTTTTCTATTGGTTCATAGCAAGTGCCTTTTCATACCCCTATACGTATCCCCTCTCCAAGGTCCTTTCCATTGTGTGCATATTGCTTGTGAAGTTTGGTCATTGCACCCTATGATTGATTGAAACTGACCTATGTCAACTGTTGCTCCTACCATGAACTGCCTTAAATGATAACCAGGTGGCACATTTGGAGAGAAGTGGCCATTACCTCACTGTCAAGGATAACCAGGTGAGATATTGTTTTAACTACAATTGTACGATTTATTTAACTAATTACTACTAAAGGCAGCTTCGTATCGTTAGTTTGATTTTTAGAGGAAATACGTTCTCATTACATGGGAGTTCCGTTATGTTTATAGTATGGGTTAATGTTTCTCTGAGAATAATGTCGCATGGGCATTTGTTAAACAACCAGGGATGTTCGTCCGTCGTTCCGCTTACTGCTGCCTGCTCTTTGCTAGTTTTTTATTGTTGTATAGGGCTGAGAAATTGACTTGTTAAATGCTGAATTAGTAGTAAGAGATAATAGATGATTTTGTAGTAGTTGGCCTATCAACACTCACTTTTGACACTGATCTGTACTCTTTTATCCTTACCTGCCTTGATATGATAAACAAGTGTTGGAATTGCTGCCAGTACGTCAGCGATCTCTCTTTAAAATGTTCAGATCCGTAATCAACTATAAAGTATTTTTTGTGATAGAGAGGTTCAACGCTACATTCGTTGATTACGATGCGACATCCAATGACCAGGGGACAAAAAAGCATAGTGTACATGGGGAGTTTTAAGTTAATTGATCTGTTGCGTTGATCGTGTTGTTAATAGCTCTCAGCTGCAGACCCGCTATGCAAATGCTATCATTTAGCCACAAAGGAAGTGGTGCTCGGTCTTTACCATCAGTATTTACAAATTTTTTATAAGAACTGTTTACATCAAGTTTCTGTTATTAAAGATTATGGAATCGAATACTGAAAGTGTGAGAATGGTGTAATTTTGATGTCAGTGTTAAAATTTAATTACGGAATGTCAATTGACAGTCGAATAACCAATTCAATACTATTCAACTGGCTATACGCACTACTTCATCCCTCATTTTATTCTTATTCATGGCAGGTAATCATCTGCTTTGTGCCAAGAAATTTCAAGGGCGTTTTGCGTTTCATCAAGCTGATTAACTAGTTTTTAATATTCTTTTGTATCATTTATTCCTTTATTATCGTATTCTACATATTCTAGCATCGCACGAGTTCCGAAGCTTTTTCTTGGTTACGTTTTAATTCCTGAACACAGTTCGTAAATTTGTATAGTTACTAAAATTCCCAGTGATCTTGAAGGTTAACAATCTTTGGCCTAAAAAAAGACTTCGGAACATTTTACGTCATTCCGTTTTGTCTCGCAATATTCTTGAAAATTGCAAAAATTTCCTTGCTTCTTCAGAAAATCGCAAATTGCTTCAAATTTTGGGTAATGCGAGGCTCTAATTTGAACCCTAAGTAACGAAATGTCATTCCATTACTTTCTGAGAGTGGAAAGCAGGTTGTTTTTATAGGCTCAGTCTTAATGAGCTCCTGCCCATCTTCTCAATACAGGTTGTTCAGCTTCATCCGTCTACATGCCTTGACCATAAACCGGACTGGGTCGTGTATAATGAGTTCGTACTGACAACAAAGAACTACATCCGCACCTGCACAGACGTCAAGGCGGAATGGTAAGTTCTCACTACAATTAATATCTTGTATCTTGTTGAATTTTAATTTATGATTAACTGTTCACACACAAGCTCGTGCAAACCTTGATTATATAAAGGGAGAAGCAAAATGTATCTTTTATTTCAGCTTCCCCTATATACAGGGTGTTTTGCCTAGATCGGCCAAGAACGGGCACATGTTTGCTCAACTGCAGCTGCCTTATCGTATGTTCTTTGTTATTTTTTGTATTGGTTTAACACGGTTTGTACTTTATTGTTGAAAGACAGTTTCTTTTTTCTCTCCCTAGGCTGGTACGCATCGCTCCACAGTACTACGACTTGAGGAACTTCCCGAACTGTGAGGCCAAAAGAGTTCTGGAAAGAACTGTCGATAAACTTACTCGCACGAGATAACTAGAAGTTATTTATTGCAAATCCCTGTATATTTTGGGCCGTGGTTTCTCATAATCTTCCACGAAAACTGTCACTCAGGATTCATTCTTAGCAACCTCTGTGATTTGTTACATATTGTATTTAGATACGAAAACAAAGTTAAATGTTATTGGATTTCGGGGGAAGTAGTGTTAGTATCGGGCCCACTGCTCATTAGGGTCACTGATGTACAGGCTGCCTGCCACGTCTCAACGTCTCTAATCTTGACTCTTAAAAAGTAAGTGCTTTTTAGAAACTGAACGCTGTGACCAATCATCCAAACGCCTTGTTACTGACGTGGCGGACCTGACACAGCATGTATTTGCATATGAAGGTAGGCGTGGAAGCATGATACTTGGCAGTTTAATTGATCTGTCAGACAGAGTCCTAAGACATAGAATATATCGTAGCTAGCCCAAGAAGCTACGAATAGGAATGTGCCGTTACACTAGTATTAGCGATTGCCGCACTAACGCCAGTGGCAAACAAGAGCCCCCCACACATGAATGGCCCTACCAAAAGGGCTTAGTAGTAAATAGATAGGTTTTGTTTTTCAGCTTTATTGTTTTGCCCATTGTATATCCTCTGAATTCTGAAAAGGTCAAATGGGCATGACATCAGAATCTGTGCCTTAACTTCTGGTGGTAAATTGCACTGGGGTATGGTTTGAAGATATGGTAACATTTTTGTACAGCATCGTAACTTTTATTTCTTTGACGTCGGGACAGGAACAATAGAAAAAACCGTGTATTTCAACCTTGACCACGATGGATTAAGCGTCCGGGTACTTCTGGAGTTTTGGCTGAGCTTGTCTCAAGCTATTCTCCTTCATATGGAGAATCCGTTGCATTATATTGCATTAGCTATGGGATTTTTCAGAATGGGAGTCGTTTAAGAAGATTACCGTATAGGAAGTGTAAGAGAAGCCAAGAACCGTTAGTTGATCATAGTCAGCGGAATGAGCCGTGTTCATTTATTATAGATCAGGCTTGCCTCAATCATGTTTCACAGCAATTCTCTGATTGAAGAGTTGAGAATGTATATGAGAATACAGCATTTAAGGGGCGTTAAATGGACCCCTTACATTGTGTATGTTTTATCTTAATGCATTTTCGAAGTTACGATGCTTAGAAAGATCACTTGCTCCGTCGCACTCATTGTGTGGGATCTGTGTCCATGAGGAATGCGGTTACTCAATGCCTCTGTTCTTTCTTCGTAACTGTAGGATGTGTAGAACGTAGCTTGTCAAGTAGGAATGTAGACCATAGCGGAGTCTATTCGTGTTTGTGGTGTAATGTTACTGTAAAGATCATTGTTAACTTACAGCTGTTAATTTTGAGAAGAAGGACTGATACTATGTTTTCCTATTCGTGCCTCTTCTTTTTAACCTGCGATTGCACGAAGTAGGGTGAAAACGGTAAGCAGAGGGTAGTAAACTCGCTTAAAACATAGGCAGAACTAGTTTGTATTTTGGACGAACCCACTCGTAGAGATATTCAACCCTTGCGGGCAAAGTAGAAATATATTGTCAATATTTCGCGTAAGCATTCTGGTATTGATTGGTGCAAAAGAAATAGCGGGTGAAACCGGGCTGGGCGATTGTTCCGTTGCCACCAATTTTCATCGCCGCATACTCTGGCCAACCGATTTGTGGAGAACTGAGCATCGTTAGAGGATGAACACCTCGAGACTAATAGATTTGGGGAGGGGGGGGTAATAAGTTAGAATGGTGGAGATTTAGTTATGTACCGTTAGATATTTGGATGAGTAATCAAACATGGTTTACCTGATCTATTTTGAAGGGGTACTAGGGAAAAGTGAAAATGTCACCATCGGAATTCAAACCCGGGACCCACGTATTGACGGTGTGCTGCTCTACGAACTGAGTTATGGTGACCCGGTGATAACGTAGTTCACTTTCTCTAGTCGCCACATAAGCTCCAGAGACTCCACCGGTGGACATCACATCCAGCTCTACGCAATTTTGGAGACTATTCTCTCCATAAAGATCTTTTCTACTGATAGCAAACGACTTTTGACATTGAGACGAACAGAACACTTTTTTGTTTTCCCACTCCGACCAAGCACTCTCATCCTCTAAAAGTTTCAGAATGAGACTATTCCTGCAAGTAAACAGGAACGTAAAGTATCTCATCATCGAAGGGACTGTTTCTCTCTTTATTAAAACTGAATTGTCTGTCATGACGAGATATGTACAAGAGGTACTTTCAGACAACGTTTACAGCGCATTACAAGTGTCGTACCGCTTTATCAAGTTTTCTCTTGGCCAGTACTTTCTTAATAATGGCTGTTGGGATTATAGATCATCTATCCCAGGACACCATTTCTAATACACGTTTGACCGACTTTTTGCTTTGTATTCATAGTAAACTGATTTGTGTGTTAAAACCATGAAGAAATTTCTCTTTCATTAACAAGGACATGTCTTTCATGTGCTCATTACTTGGACACTGTTAGAAGATCGGATATACTCTCGTACTAAATGTCATCCAAGCTTAGAATAAATAAAAACCAATACCTTAAAAGAGCAAGACATAGTTTCTGTAAACTTAAACGACGTGTACTACTAACATCCACTTGTACCTTGTAGGGAACATCGCTGCCACTGATATCTTAGATAGTAAAGGTAATTCCTTGCATGAAAATGAGATACACTGAATGCACGAAAAAATCAATGAGAAAGTACATAAACTGATAAGAGATTGTTTGTTTGCTGCTTGTATCAATCTTTTCCAAACAGTGTTCGTAGACAATATTTAGAAATTCTTAGATTCTTTCCCATCAAATACTCTCTTTTTTGGTGGCAGCAGTCCCTCGTTTCGCTTATCGTGTATTTCAAGTCCATAACATAACTGATCATCACTGAAACCGCAAGCACTTGATAAATTGCTGATTTGAAATCCTTTGTCTCGGAGAGGACCAATCACCTTATGGTTTCTAATGTGCTAGACATCTACTTGAAACCAGTTCTAGTAGTAACAAGCAGTCCCTGTCACCACCTAGTGGACATTAGGCAAACTTGTTCCGCGACACCTGCATCACAAGTAATGTATTCCTTTGTACGTGAAAGCCACCCCCTTTGTTCACACCTTTCACCCCTAATTAGCAAGTAAGGCAAAGAAATCGTTTTCGAGCAGCCTTGTGAATTTACTTCTGACTGCCAATTTAGAAACGCAAAATGTTGGGCTTGCAATGGTATTAAAGCGGTCAGGTACATCTTTCCAAGCCCATCCTCTCTCTTTCGAATTTGGCCAGTGCAAGTACGATAAATATACGATAACTCCACTATCAGGCATCTTTCGTGCTCCTCACAGATGAAGAAATCTTTTTGGATCATATCCATGATGAATGAAATAAGAAAAATTTCGAAAGATACACGTAGAAATACTCGTCCTCTACACGACCAGATTTTCGATGAAAATTGTCTCAGGACCACTCTGTTTACGACGAGTTCAAGTGCAGATTCCCATCAATATGCGCAGAAAGGTGCGCAGTGAGTAAACTCGTCCTGGTCCTGGTGCTCTAAAATTCCCTAATCTCACTCGCACCTTGCCAAAATTTGTTATCAGACCTTGTGTATGAGCTGAAAAAGGGAAGTAATAAGAGTATCGGCTGCTTTAGCAACGAATCATATGGCTATACATTTACAGCGTGTCTTTTTCACCCAAGCGCAAGGGAAATTTATTCAAAATGTAACAGTCTAGCGTCCCTTTTACCTTTTCCTTACCCAGTGACCAGGTTCCAATAAGCGGTTCATCTAATGTAACTCAGGGTGAACACAACAGTGAAGAATTTTTTTATTGGCAAACAGTCACATATGCAACCCTATCGTCGTCTTCAATTTCGTGCAAACGAGAATTCATTGCAAGAAAGGCGTTTTAAGCTGCAGAAACATCAAAACATAACCAGCAAAACAGACGTTCTTTCCTTCCTAAGCATATAATTCTTGAAAGTGGCTAGACTTTGTCATGACGAAAAATACAGACCTGCTACAGTCGCAATGACGCAGCCCTTCAACGGTTCCACAAAAGAAATGACACAAAATATCGGTAATGTAAAAGGCAACTGCAACAAAGTCCTTTCAGCCAGATATAACAAAATACCCTCCAAAGCTTTGCCAATAGAGACAACAAGGGTCTTTATCGGTTACAAGCGAAAACCCTTCAGGGATTACTGAAGCAATTTTCAGCCGACAAGACGAGGAAGTCCCAAGGAATTTTTTCACCGGTAATCTTTTTTCATCCCATATATTTATTTAAGTTATTTTTTTTCTTTTAACAAGATCACAAGATCTCCCTATTGGTTTATTTTATGGGCTTCTAGATGTGATGTTTTGCGCTCCAAAGCTAGAGAAGCAGGTCAGCAATTGAAGTGGATGTTAAGCACTGGCGCGGAAAGTGTGATCCCCAGGAGCGCTCGATGTATCGCCTGGTGGAGATCAGTCTTGACTGAGTTATACCTTTGGAAGTGCAGTGTGCTATCTGCTTAGTCCGTGTTAGATCGTTTTGTACAGTTACCATGAAAACGACCAAACAGTTAAAGCAGTAAAGTGCATGATCTTGGTATTTCGAAATCGGCTTAACTAACAGTAATGTTTTCAATCTGCAAAGCCTAGTTTGAAGTCTACTGTATTAAGGGCTAATCTCTACTAGACTCTTTTGCTCGTGCAGGCGCCAACGGTCACCTCTGACAATACGCACATGCTTCTTGTGACAGCTAACTACGTATTTTAATCTATTCGCTGCGAATGCCAAAGCTCGCAAGAGAGTTCAACTTGTTTTCAACTTTGTGGAGACTCGTCAGTGAATATCAATTAGCACGAGCACCTGTTGCGAGTCGTAGAATTGACAATCTCCTTAGGGAAATGGAAATGTGGTTGGCAAAAGAAGCCAATACTAAATTTGGTCGTCAAAATTTTTACCCAAGTAATTTAACCTGTGACCCAACGCATCGCTTGACAAACATAATGCCTTTTCACAATGAACTTGCCGATTGTACAAACTAGGTGAAATTTATCAAGTAGAAAGGTATAATTCCTGGAGTCAATAAAGTGTTTTACAAATTTTCAACTAACGAGGGACAAAGCTGCACAAAGCAAGTGTTTGACTTCGGTGTCCAGAGGAGAATGGGAATAAAGTTTTATAGTTTTGCAGCCTGAAACTTCTAATGTTAACGACTTCATTGTTTGGGCAACAACTGCGGGAAAGCTTTGCTCAGTGTAAGTCACGACAAATAGCTTTCATGAATAAATTTTCGACTTGAGAACAACTTCAGGGCCTGTTTTAAAAACTCCTATTAAATCTGTTTTCCTTGCGTTAATGTAATGGGTAGTGAAATGTTATTTATAAGGCTTGGGAGGTAAAGAACTGGGTTACACTTGAAAGTGTACAACGGTCACCACAGGGTGACGGTGTCACCAAATTACACCCCATCATAGATGGAGCAGGATGGTGAAGCGCCTTGTTGGCGCAAACTCAGCATCAGATGTAACGGCAATGAGGAACAGTTCAAGCAATTAAAACGATTTGACTTACAGAAGGCTAACGCAAACCACTGCGGTATCTTGCCAAGAATACGCGGATCAGATGAACCGCGTAAATGGGGTCCTTCGTCATCAAGAGGATACGTCGGTCGGTACAGGACCTTATGTTCAACAGGTAAAACAAGGTAGTCATTCTGCAGCTGTTGACAATAAGAAAATCCTTTGAATTGGAACTTGGAATGTCAGAATACGGTAGCAGGGAGGTAAACAGGAGCACATCAAGCTGGAAGCCGCGAGATTGGCGAGCAACATCATGGAGATTTGTGAGAGTAGGTGGACTGCAGCAGTTTCCCTGTAAACTGACAACTACAAATTTGTCTATTCTGGTGGTAACATAAATAAATATGGAGTAGGAACTCTGCTGGACCATGAGACATTTAAAGTAATGTTGCGGTTTTGGGGCATATAATACGGAGTGTTGCTGGTGAAGTTTGGACACTCCTTCAATGTAGCAAACTTCCAGGTATAGGCACTAAGAACGTTCAGACAAAGAAGAGGAAACGTTTTATTTTGTGCTGAAGATTGCAGTGAAACAATGCAAATTGCAGAAAGTCAGTGTTATTACAATTGATTTCAACAGCAAAGTGGGTAGCAGAAGAAGTAGAGATACTGTGGGCCCGCATGAGGCGTGATTTGGGGACAGGAAATGAAAGAGAAGACAGAATGGTTACATGGCGAACGGCAAATAAGTTAATTACAAACATCTAATTTCAACAATCGAAAAGAAGGCAATGAACATGAATTAGCCCAAATCAAAATACAAGGAACCAAATTGACCTCATCAAAGCAGAGAAGTACCTTAGAAGCTCAATTGGCCAATCTAAATCACAATCTCAGGTGGAGACTGTGAGAGTGATTTGTACAATGAATTTGTAGTATGGGCAAGGAAAGAAAGTCAAAAGAATGGATTACAGTCTCCTAAGCAAAGACAGCACGTTACTGGAAAGATACATGGTAACTAATAGAAACAAGTATGAAAGGCTGGAGGAAGAAGAATATATGAAATTGGATCTCTTCAAAACATTACTAAAAGAAGCTTCAGGTGAACTAATTCCTGAGGAGGAAATAAAGAGAGAATATACGTGATGCAATAAGACATCGGCAATGCTTAAGATCGAGAAAGACTAAGAAATACCAACACCAAAGAAATCTTTACAAAAAGTTATGTTCTGGCTGAAAAGAAGAAAAGCTCCCAAAAAAGTGGATGCATCGAAGCAGAAGGTTGTAGAAGTACTGATTGACAATGAAAAGAACAGCGTGCGGTGGATAGGATGCGTTGCAGAACTTTACCAGGATAAGAGAGGAGAAAGCCATTCATACATAAGAACGTTAAATGACCGCCGATCATGTGCTTAGAAGTTAGTGCAGCACTGAAGAAGTTACATAGAGAAGGTTTGCTCAGAGATAATCATCAAATTTATGCTCAGAGATAATCATCGCTCTCGAAGAGTTTTGAGTAGAGGAAGTCACCAAAGAAGCCAACGAGATATTTGACACTATACAAATCCCAATGAATTTATGCAAATCAGTCTTTGGGCTATTACCAAAGAAGTCAGGGAAGATCGAATGTGAGATTCACAAAATCATCAGCTTGATGAACCACGTGATAAAGATCATTCTGAGAATCATGCTGGCATAAGTAAGAAGGTGAACTCGAGATGAAAAGTGTGAAGGAACAATTCTGATCTGAGGAAAACGCAGAAACAACCAATGCTATTTTTACACTCGGAATTCTCTGTCAAAGATCTGTAGAAATGTATCCAGACCTGTATCTAAGCTTCATTGATCATACAAAAGCCCTTGACGTAATACAACATGAAAGGTTGCCAGAAGTAATTCAATCACTGCGTATGAATGGAAAGGAGACCAGGCTTACAAACAACTTATACTGGAAACAAACAATAGTATTGAGAG
>JAAAKL020012490.1:0-13002 GCA_010016065.2 Carybdea cf. marsupialis auct. non (Linnaeus, 1758)
ACAGATAATCCAAGGTCGTGTGGAATAACTGGCCAAACGTACCTTCCATTTGGATCAGGACCACGAAGCTGCATCGGCTCCAAATTTGCAACGCTGGAGATGAAAGTCGTACTTACTCGTTTGTTGACAAAGTTCCGATTTGCTATCAGACCAGATCATCCAGATGTGAACGGAAAGTTTATTTTAACCTACAAACCACATCCCGAGCCAATGATCCGGGTCACTTTACTTAGCTAGACAACAGAATGATAGTCATGAAACGTTTTTGCACTTCCTTGTGATCTATTTTATTTTCTTTCATTTATTAAAACTTGTTTTACCAAATATAAAATCAAGCTTTACATCATTTATGGAATCGAAACTGGAGCAGGACCTCCTTTGTAAATGCGAAAAAATGTACATCCCCAAAGTTTTTATCAGCGAATTGTCAATTTACTCTTTAGATGCACTGCCAATTCAGTGTTATCAAACTACAAGCAAGACAAAGACAGAATGGCATAATTATTTTTTACTTGTTGTTGTTATTGTTGTTGTTGTTATTGGTGTTGGTGTAAAATAAAGTTACCTCGCCTTTAAGTAAGATGATGGATTGATCCTATTTATTTTGTAACAAGTTTATAGATGGGCAGAAGCGTGAAAGCTTTTATCATGTCAAGGCTGTAGAGGCACTGCTTCTCGATTGCAGCCGAGGCTCAATTTCGACAGGGCCAGTTATCATTAAAAGTAGATAAGAGATCACCTGATGTGGTAAAGTGTTCGGCATAATAGACAAAAGTACATAAGGCGAATTTCATTTCGTCGAAGCTTTCACTTTCCCGACAGAAGTAATTTTTTCATCTATCTTTGTACCAGTAGTGAGTTAGTCTTGTTTTTATTATCATTGTGTTCCTATGATGTTCTATAGCCTTCTATGTCCTACCATTTTAACATTTAGTTTAGTTGTAATTGCATCTACTTACTTTCTTATTCAATATCCATGTGTCCACCATTCGGTGTGTTTTATATAGTTTTTCAATTAGTGGTGTTAATATTCTGTATATTATTTTTCATTGTAAACTACGATCTTTTATAAATTTTGTTTAAAATGTATCCTAATTTTAGTTAATGTTGGTGTCGATGTCTTGAAAAGAATGCTTCGACAAAATGAAATTTGCCTTATATATTTTCGAATTCTCTGGTACCAACAATCTGTTTAAGTATACAAAAACTTGTCAAGGATTTTGTCATTATTTGCAATTTTTGGCACTTGCTGTGTAATGTAACAAGGACCAGGAGTATATTTAAGTGATGGACGACGAAGTGATTTCTAGTTTTTAAAGGGAAAGGATCCTATGGTCTTCCATCGCCCGAAACCGTGGCTTGCGAAATATTTTAGTAAGCCATGCCCGAGAATCATGTGAGCTAGATGTCATTATTTATAGGGCAGAAAGCTTCCAGTCTCCATTATTTTAATGTCACTCAAAATTTTGCAATAAAGGATGCATATTTTTCCTATCGATAGTCTTTCTTTTCTGCCGTCTGCTTTAAGCAACGCGAGAAATGCTGTTTTAGTTGTAAATAAAGTTTGTTTTCACAGCGGCAATATTCTTATGCGGAGGAAGGTGTGACGTCACAATTTTGAAAATGTATGAATCATGGAAAAATACTCAATTTTCATGTTGCTCTGATAGTAAGAACGTCAGTGGCCAGCGTTAAGAGTGTTGCCCTTCCCCAATACCTAGATATCAGCTTTCAAAGTTTGAAATCTCTCTAACAAAACCTTATTATTTGTTGATGGTTCCTAACGTAAGGAACCAAGGTATTTTAATAGAGTTTTGACCATACATTTTGAAATTCAATCGCCTTCAGTTCCAACACTAAGTACGCCATAGGTCTGGTATTTTGGTAAACAGTCTAGTCCAGGGTTGTCTTTTTAATATCTGGAGTCAAATCTTGTTATTTCCATGACTTTTGCTTTGTGACGTCATCACTTTCTTTCACCATTGCAAATGATAGGATTACATAAAGTAGGGCAAGTGAACATTCTCGCGTAGAGTTAAGCGACTCCAGATCTGACGTAAAACCGTAGTTGCAAATCAGAAAAATCGTATTGTAGAACGGTTTGCCCAATTATTAAGTTGATACTGTTCAGATTATCGGGGATGGACGATATATGATTTGTAACGTCTCATCAGGAAGAGAGAATTGAAACCTATCAGTTTTGAAAAAGTACTTAAAGAAGTAGGAATAAGTAGGGAGCCTGGTGACAACATTTTCCTGTTTCTCTTTATCTTCCCAAAACGGATGGGCGCTATGAAATATGATGAGAAGAAAAGGGAAAGAGTTTACCAAAAGTAAATGACTACTCTGATCGGACTATTGTTATCACTGCAGTGGCGGTTTTAGGGTATGGCAGACAGGGCGGTGACCCAGGGCCCCTCGCTTTAACCTCAGAAATTTTTACGTCGATTTCTCCTTTTTCCAAGTCTTTTTCTGTAATTTGAGAAAGAATGAGGAGTCACAACTAACCACACAAATAGAAACCTGAGCCCAATTTATCAAAAATGTCAAAACCAAAAACAAGAGAAAGGGACTGTCTGATTTTGATCGTATTCGATGTATGCACACGCTGCACTTCATCTGAAAATGATTCCACACGATAGGCACTGTGGAAAGGCCATAGTATGTGAGCTATGTGAGGTTGAGGAGACATTGATAATAATACTTTTCTTTATTAGGGGCCCCGCGTTGGATTATTGCCCAGGGTTCCACAGGTGGGGAAACTGCTCCTGTATCACTGTGAGGTAATGCTTGAATCTAGCTGTAGTAAGCACACTTATCGGCCTGCTACAAAGCCCCGATTCCCAAATAACTTTTTATCAGAAACGACTGTTTTTCTATTTTGTGCGATCAAAATAGCTTTTTATTTATGTCAAAATGTGTGTCAGAGGCCGGCCAAATTGTAAACATTTTCTTCGTCGCCCAACCATATTGGGTGACATTTTCCCTATTCATCAATTTCATAATATAGCCCCCTCAATGTTTCTGTCACAATTACGGCCCTGGATCGAGTTCCTTTCCAAATGGATAGCGATTATTCAGACCAACGTTCATATCTAGAATCCATTCTTGGCTTAATTTTTGTCAATTAGTGATAAGAATCTTGTGAGGGGTACTTGACCTCGTAAAGGGTCATACATGGATTGATATCAATAGTTGTGCATCCAAGGAATACTAAACAGGTTTAGTTGGCCTAGAGTGAAAGTTCTAAAGTATTCCCTGAGACGGGCATGGACAAATGGCTTTCACGCAGCTACTCTGCAGGAGGCGCGAGGAGGGAGACTAGAAATTATTTGACCAGAAACTAAGACGTTAGTATAAATTTGTAGATATGATTATGTCATTGTGTGTACAGCAGTGATATAGAGGCCTCTGTATCACTGGTGTACAGTGCGTAATAGGTGCGTCTTTACGCTGTTCAAGTAGTACCCTCTCGGAACAGTTCTGAAGCTCAGTGATTCTTAAGCACGGCAAACCCTCCCAAATGACATGATCATTTCTACTCATTCCCATGTATCTCTGAAAATAAATGTGATAGTAAACTTACTTTTCAGTATAGTTCTAATATTTAAACTAACCAAGATGATCTTTATGCGGTGGGAAAGTGTGACGTCACGATTTTGAATATTTTTTAATTAAGGGGAAAACTCGATTTTCATGTTACTGTATTAGTGAGAGCGTCAATGGCCTAAATTAAGAATGATGCCCTTTCTCAACTCGGAGATATATGGGTTTCAAAGTTTTGAATCTCTCTAACAAAACCCTATTGTTTCATGCTGGTTCCTAACTTGAGGAACCAAGGAATATTAACAATTTTGACCAAAGATTTTTGAGATTCAAACGTCTCCAGTTTAAATACTATATACACTACAGGTCTGCTACTTTGGGAAACAGCCTATTCCAAGCTTTGCTTTCAATATCTGGAGTCAGATTGTACTATTTCTAAAACTTTATATTTGTGGCGTCATCACTTTCCCTCTGCATTAGCCAGTTCAAGAATAAAGATTACCTTTGTTTTCAGCAAACGGAGTCTGCTGCTGGACAGTCATGAAGAACATGCTCTGCATTCTATTGTTATTTACGTAACTACGCACCGCCCATTGTATTGTTTGCCTAGTTAAGATGGTATCTTTTGACAGCATTTCGTCATGTCAACTACCTTCTGTCTTTTTCTGTTTGAGGTATAATTAACAGTTGCTTGTTTTAACGAGATAAAATTTTCCCAATAGCGATTCAAGGTGACAGCTTTTGTACACATAGTTTCCTGCTTAGTTCATGAAGCTTGTGAATCGTCTTTGCGACATTAAACAAGAATGACTCTCATTGATGGAAAATTTCTCGGTTTTGATGTAACTCCAAGAACCATTCTGTTTGCCATTTCTTCTTTCGTTATTGGGTACATCTTCTTGAATCTTGCAAGGAGAGCAACATCACCTTTGTTGCAAATCAAAGCCATACCAGGCTGGCCAATTTTGGGGCAGTTACCGACAGTCTTGGCCCGACGCGATTTACCGCCCCTGTTTAGAGAATGGATGGACTATGCAGGAGACCTAGGCATCTTTCGTTACTTTGTGTTCCTGGGTAAGTAACAAGCGAATCGGAATCAACCTGATAAACTTCATATTTTGTGCCTGCCATTATGCCTGAGAATGTTGAGTGACCCCTCCGTTATAATGCAGGCATTAGTGTTTTTATGTACTTTGCCCGTCTTTCACAATAACTTGTGACATTTTGCAGGGGTTACCATTTCCACGGCTCCACGGTTTTTGTAGCACAAAAGACATGAGAAAAGCAGTTCACCGTTAACTTTACCATTTTTTATTATAGATACGGTAAGACAACCTTGTCATGCTACTGTACAACCATGGGAAGTATAGTAAGTCAGTTATTTCTCTGTTACTTCTACAGTAGTTTTTGGAAACTTCTGTGATGAACTTCATATCATGAAGACTACCTTTCTAAGCAGAGCTGCTCACGAGCGCAACGAACTCCTGCACTAGCAAACCACCCGTACAGAAGTGCACGAGTGGCAAACCAAGGTTAGAAGAGGTGGTCAGGCACCGAGATGAAATTGATGCAATCCAGTTACAATGCTTGTAGTAAGAATTTTGAAGGTAGGAGGAGTGGTGATTGTTAAGGTATAAGGTTCCTCAAGAGTAAGAAATGCTGCTATACAAGTTATTACAAAAGTGAATTATATTCATGATTTTTATAAATGTAGGACAGGTGCATGTGTTGCAAAGCTCCAAGTCTTCCAAAGCCCCCAAAATATATATCATATATGTATGCAGTACATACATTTAGGTTGAGAACAGTGTAGATGCAGCTATCAGCCATTTTGTAAAGTCATAGCCATAGTTTTTTCTCACCAACAAGCAAGATAGCAACCTTTATTAAAACCCTGAAGAAGCCCAGCTTTGTGGCTTCCTTTCAGTTAGTTGTTACCAATCTTTTTGTTGTAAACAGTCTACTATTATCTTATTACAATGAGAATCAAACAAGACAAGTATAAGTAATTTGCACATAAATTACCCTACCACTGTCACCTAAACTAATGGTATGACTAAAGCATGTTTGTGACATTTATCAGGTTGATCTCTGAGAGCACGAGCTTTTATGGAAAACAACCAACAGTGCAGTTTTCCAATAGGGAAGTTGGCCAGTGGCAACCGTTTTTGTTGGATACATGTATGTGTTTAGCTTTCGGTTGGGTGATGAGGACAGTGTGTTGCTTTGCAAGTGAATAAATTTGTAATTGATGATGCCAACAATGAGAGGGCCCTGCTTTCCATAGAAAAGTTTAAGTCAAGCAGAGCCTGACCAACCTACTCACCGTCTTTGCCTCCTACTTAAGTCTTTGAATGCCCCAATCATGCTGTATTGAGTTCCAAAAGGACACCACTACTTGCTTTACCTTTCATGGGTGATTTGTTTTAACAATGCATGCAAGAATGTGGTATTTCATAACATAAGGCTCTTTGACAATACTAATATGGTTCATAATTGAAGCTATGCCAAAGCAGTTTCCAGTTACAGATCTTTTGTAAAGGCTGCTGAGATCCAGTATCATTTATCAATTGAGTTGCTAATGCTATATAGAATATCCATTACATGCATAACTGGTCCTCAGAAAAGGAACTGTGAAGTAGTTGTCGACACATATTTCTCTTGTGTATGGCAGCATACGTTGCTGTACCTGTAAATCACACTGCATCCTTTAACAAATTTTGAAGGTACTAGCTCCCTTTCTTGCTTCAGCTTCCAGCCTTTTGTGTCACCTGGTTTTAAAATATTTGCATATACTCAAGGTACCATATCAAGGACAAGTCACATGCTTTGTCAGTTTACATCAAATATCTCGTGTACAATTTGTATGTATCCTTATATTATTTTCAAATTATTTTACTTTCATGCTGATTTTCCTTCGAACAATTGACACCCACCCATTTGTGCAGTAACCAGTATGCACCTCAGTAACAAATATTTGAAGCATATATTGACAGAGTTGTATATAATGCACCAAAGTCTCAAGAGACTTGTCTGTATCTGTATTGTTTACAGTGACATATGCAAAACTGGTAATATTTTGTGGATGTCACCTTTATGTTTATTATGTTGTTCTTGATTATACGGATTTCAAACTATGTATCCTTTGTTGGACACTTAATAAATCTACATGAGAACCTATTATGAACTTTAAACAACTTATGTACATTGGCAAAACTACTCTAATGAACAGCATCAAAAAAGGAAACTGTGTTTCATTGGACACATAGCAAGAAGCAAGGGACTCAGGAACGTCATCTTATCTGTTATGGTTAGTGGAACGCGAAGACAAGGAAGACCACGACAATAGCTGGAAAATGACATCCTAGAAATTGCGAGAATGTTGATGGCTGGACTGCTCCAAAATGCACAGGACAGGAATTGTTGGCATAGGAACATTGCAGGTGCCACGGTGGGTCAGCCATCACCCTTTTGTCAATGATGATGGTGTACATTGCTTACAGGATGATCCTTTGAATTATATGGTGAATTGTTTTCAACGTATGATGAAGGATGCATAACTGTGTTGACATCAATTTGACTAAAACTTTTACTATCATCATTATTATCACTGTTTATCTTTTTTCCCGTTTTTGCATAAAGGGCCAGAAAGGATTACAATTTTCAAACCAGAGTTTTTGAAGCATATTTTTGTGACCAAATGTTCCAGATTCATAAAACCAACAGAGCTTCTTAAATTCCTACCAAACCTTGGGAAAGCCATCTTAACTTCAGATGGACAAGACCATTCATGGCAGAGAAAGCTGATGAACCCTTTGTTCTCATCTACAAGTGTCAAGAAATACATTGGGTCCTTTGATAGACATTCATTAAATCTTGTTAAGGTATTGGAGCTCTTATTTGTCTTATAATGTACCTAATTACAAAGTAATATGTTTGCTTAGTTATGTATTGTAGAGTGTGATATAGGCCCTTTACTTCTGTCAATTTCATTTGATTGTTTAAGTGTCTTTCTTTGTGCACAGATGATACTGGCCCCTTTTCCAGGACACTGCCTTAGACTTCATTTATCAATATTATCTTCCTTGTTTCTAAGATCTACTGTATTGGACAGTATTTCACTCCATCTTTCTTATCACATATTGATTTCATGTTATGGCAGCTCTTATCCCTCTGTAAACATATTGATGAAAGGACTTTTGGAGTGTTAAGAACATGAAGAGCATATATTAGCTGTCAATGAAGGAAAAAGTTGGGTGTCACATTGCAGAATGCACCCCCAAATCCTTGAAGAATTTAGTTTCATAATGTATGACAGCTTAAGTGTTATTTCTGTTAACCAGAGCCATATAACTTCTAGCTTCAAAAATGTGCTATGTTGAAAAGGTATCTCATGTCAAAAGGTATTTAATATCTATGTATATATTTTGCCTCTAAGTAGAGGTAACTGTCATGGAATACTCAATCTTTCTGGTGTTAATGTGTGTAACTCTTCAGTACTTGGAGCCAAACTAAGAGAAGTGAACCATCTTAACTGTAATGTAAGTAACTCCCATAACAAGTAGGGTTCCACAGAAAAGATCCTGCAGAAGGCCTACATATCCGTTAGACGATTCTTCAAGGAGATATTCATAAACTAAAATAGGTTTTGGAAATATCTCCAAAGTATAAATGCTAGTAAGTAGTCCATGGTAGGAAGTTCCATACACATATGCACATGATCCCCTAAAAATCTTATGTGTTAAAATACTTCCATCACTATTTGTTGATGCTTATTATCAGTCAGTTGGACACTAAGTTATTCCAAGAGAAATAGTCTTTGTGTACCAAGGTCATACAATTGTGTATCTGCCATCAGTTTGTTACAGAGCTACAGAGTAATAAACTATAAACCTTTTAAATATGTCTTTCTAGGATCATTGCTTGTGTACATTAAAGTAAGCAGTTTTTTCCTCAAAGTTTACATATTATCTGAGAGAATACTGTGCATTCATTGTGTCTCTTGTATATAGAGTACACGTTACAGAGCTACAGCGCTACAGAGTAACATGTCATTGCACTTGAGTCTGATACCCACTAGTTGATCTTCATGTTAAGGGCAGTGAGTGGTACTTGATAAGTAATGTATTCATAGTAGTGTTACTCTGTCATTTGAATGTTCCACCTGCTCATTCATTACCAAGTTTTTTATATCAACTTATAGCAAGCCAGGATTGCCTATTTTAACTTATCAAGTATTATTTAGTACTTATTAGTGTCTCTTATATATAGAATACAAGTTACAGGACCATGAATTATACAGATGTTCATAGAATGGAGTTCACATTTACATGTTTAGCAATGTAGTGTATTACAGAGAACTCCCAAACTCTTGCCATTTAGTGACAGCCTGAAACAGTAGTCAACCTTTTTCAGAAGGATATAATGAGAGTGTAAACACTTTTTTCTCAATTCAAAGCCTTATTTTTACCAGATTAAGGTTTTGGCTGTTGTCCATGTACATAGGATTTGATATTAGGGCTATAGTTATGACAGAAATATTGAAGGACCACGTATAGAAATTGATGAAGTGGGAAAATGTTGCCCACCATGGTTGGGTGGTGAAGAAAATGTTGTAAATCTACCCTGGGAAACAGCCCCTTATGCACATTCTTTCATAAATAGAAAGCTATTTTGATTGCACAAAAGATTGAATACCCCATCCTTTATTAGCCTTAAAATTTCTGCTAGAAGTCCCCTAACCATTTTTTGTATAAAAATGTATTATTGTGTAGCTGAATACATCACTTTTTACCTAGCCTATGGAAGAAATTGTGGGTCAAAAATGCAATTTGAAAGAGTTATGTCTGAGTTAGTCTAAGTATCTTTTCAAATAGGTTTTTAATAACTGCATAGTTGATGGAAATGAACAAATAGATGATTTATGACCAGGCACTGTTCAGTTCTAGTTGTCTATTTTGCAAAAACTTTTTTTTCTGTCAGAACTGTCAAAAAATTCGTTCAAAACAGATTTCAGGTCGTTATTATCAAACTTTTCTGAATACATGTTGATAGACATGGTATGATTCAGCCTATTCTGGTTCATAGTGTTGCAGCAATGCATCTTTATACATCTCATTGCACTAAAAGCACATTTACTTGTTGCATTGCTTGCTGGCATTATGAGGTAGTATTGTGCTATTGATCTAAATGTAAATACTGACCTTTTCTGATCTTTTGGAAGTGCTGCACAACTTCCGTCAGACTAATATCTGAAGAATTGTCTTAAACAGAGTGTGACAAGCTCTGTAGCTAAACTTGCAGCTGAGTGAAGTTGAACTCATTCTCATATTGTATTCTCAACAGATTCATAGCAGTATCACAATTCTCGCTGACTGCTCTGCTTCGAAGTACTTTTTCTGTAGGTTTAAGTAAACCAGGAATTCAGGCTGATCCAAACAGTCTTTTATGGTAGTAACAACTGCAACCATGGTACTGAGAAAAAATACTTTGACCGAAATATTGGGGGCTTCAACCCCTTAGCCCCCTACAATTATTCCTCAGGATATTGTAGCACTTTAAGACCATATGCTCTTCCTGACATGACCAATGGCTCCTCCCTGACCCACCCTCTTGAACTGAAGGTGAGGAACTTATCCCACTGTGGCTCAAGATTATAAACATGATAAATGGTAATATTGCCACAATATCAACAAGTTATGCAGTGATGACAGAAGACACTGTTTATGTACTGTTCTGGAAGAAAGGAAGCATGTAAGTCATTGTCTGTAATGTTTTTTCTCCATACAGGTATTTAGTTCTGTCTCATGAAGCTAATGCTTACAAGGTGCACAACTATATTTTAATCATAGATGAGCACATATATGTCAAGTTTGATAGAAATACATTGAGTTTTAAGAACATTGTAGATTGTTCCCTGGTAACAGTAAGGGCAAACATTTCTTTAACGTGTATTATGTCTGCCATTTGAATGTACGGGGCTTGGATTTTTTCCGTAGGGACCTTTGTCCTTAGGTTTTTTTCTTATGGTTTTTATTAAGAACGTGTTAGACGACATAAGTGGAGGTATTATTGAGGTGCTACCATATTATAAAGTGCTTAAGGATTTTTTCTTTTTTATTTTATGCAAGTTATGGAAGGAAAAATGTATGGGTGGAGTTAATGGCATGGTGGAATTGACAATTGTTGAGGACTTGCGGCACATGACAATGGATGTCATTGGATCTACTGTCTTTGGCTATGAATTTAACACCACCTTGAATGGGGATGATGAAGTGGGCAGTGCTTTCGGTAGGGTATTAACAGATAAAATGGTAATGACAGGGCGTCTCAAAAGGTTTCTCATCCCATTTTATGAATATCTTCCTACATCTTCAAATCTTGAATACAAGAACGCACAGAAAATTACTACAGATCTTGTTGACAAGGTAAGTGAAGAATTGTACATCCTTTTTTATGCATTTAAATTCTGTCAGTTGACACTAGTGATCATAACATAACATTGTTACTATGTGACAACAGTAAAGCGTACAAAAGCGTGTGTTTACGGTATAATACCCCGTGCTGTGCCCCGTAATTCCAAAATCGGCCATAAATTATACGGTTTACTAATAGTGCAAGAGCATTTTCCCTGTCTACGTCCAAAATTCTACGGAAACGCTTTCTTTGCATTAAATTTCGATGTTGTGCAACAGTATAAGGGAGTAATTGTTAAGTTTCTTGCTTCTTATTTGTCTTCACACATTGTAGAAATCGGCCATATATATAGCAAAAAGGTTCGATGGATGCAGCGCCTTCCACCGTCCGTTAACACAATTAGCATCTTTCAAGAGTAGGTGTTAAGGTATTAAAGTAGTAAATTGTATACAAAGCTTTCACTTACCAATGTTTCACGTGTTTTACCATTCATTCCATCATTTTATCAGAAACTTTAATCCGAAAACCTATAATGATTCTCGGCAACAATTTACACGCATTGTCTACTTGCGGAAATATACTTTTGACATGGTTCTGAAAGGGCGCGAAAATACAGCAAGGATATATAAGGGCATACATATTATGTAGCCCCCGTGTCATTTCCTATATTTTCAGAGGGCGCTTGGGTTACTGTTTGTCAATAAAAGCTTAAATCGTTTATAGACGGGGGCCGCACCTGGTATGGAACTCCTTTCTTGTTTCCCCACTTACTGGAAATGCCTACTTAAACATGACCGATCCTGTCTCTTCGTGTTCCTCGCCTCTATGGAATTTCGCGCTATAGTTTAGTTCATATTAATTAAGCCCTATCTAATGGGTCTGACTAGCATAGTATCGACGGTAACATACATACCATTGGTAAGTGAGTGGCTGGCACTCCGATTTTTTGGCTTTAAGTCGTTGTTGTTTTTTGTGCCACACTGGTGTATGATGTTCTACCTTCACTACTGTCCCCAGGGACGGTATTATCTTCAAATGTTATTTCGTATTGTTGTAATCATTATCAATTGATGAGTATATCATATGTATTTCTGGTATGTGGTCTCTACAAAATCTGGTTCTTTTTTACACAAAACCCTACAGCCATGAAATTTCATACTGACAATTTATAACCAGAAATGTGCACAAGAAACCACTCTGGCCTTTTAGCACACCATATATTGATTGCCCATGTGAGACGATGTTCTAAATAGAAGATATTCATTTTCTCTATCACTTTACAAGCAGTTCAAGTGGTTTGATATCTTACACGTCGTTGACGCCACTGTGTAGAGGTACATTAAAGAAGACGTAGGGTATGAAAGTCTATGAAAGTTCTAGGAAATCAACAAAACAGGCAGAAGAGGGTAATGGACGTTAGACCTCATGACTAAAAGGTTATTTTCATTAACTGTTAAAAATCTCAGACAGATGGTGTAAACCGCCTTATGGCACTTTCAAGCATAGGCCTACTTCAAACAAAAGTGTCACTTCCATGGAAACTCGAGACATTTTCTTGATAACAGCGACATTATGGGGCACTCAGAAAGTCGGAAATTACATTTGTCGGACAAAATTTCGGATGCACTAATGTCCACAAATAAACATTGAAATTTTTTTCGTACGTGCCACGAGCAAGCAATTTCTACTCATTTTCATATCTTTTTCAAAACTTTTTTCCTATTCTCCGCTGAAGCAGAAGCTAAGTTTTTATTTTGTGTTGCTAATAGCTTATAAAGAATAAAAGAGAGAAAATGGAGAAGGCACAAGGAGATTCTAGCGAGGAAGATGCAGATCTTTTGTCTGTCATCATGAGAGCCAAAGACGAGGATTCTGGGCAAAGAATGACTGATGATCTGTTAAAGCAGAATGCATGGACATTTCTTCTAGCTGGAAATGATACAACATCCACAGCGCTAACATGGACATTGTATCACCTGTCGAGAAATCCTGATGTCCAAGAGAAGGCAAGAGAGGAAGCCTTGCGTGTAATTGGAAGTA
>JAAAKL020012491.1:0-13002 GCA_010016065.2 Carybdea cf. marsupialis auct. non (Linnaeus, 1758)
ATCATTATCACCATCGTCGTCATCATAGTAATCGTTACTATCATCATAATCATCTTCATCATCATCATCATAGTAATCGTCATCATCATTAATACACTCATCATCACCATCACCATCATCATCATTATCATCATCATTATCATCATCGTCATTTGCTACGTTTGCCCTCATTTTAAGTCCGTTATGACAACACAAGCATCGTGAATTGATATCCTTGAGCCACGCCCTGTCATATCAGGATTATTGAGTTCCCTTTAATTTATCATTTGGTGGCAGAAGGGCTTAACGGGGAAAGAATGAACCGAGAGCTTTTTTGCTAGGTAACGATGGCCGGTAAAGTCCTCGCTGCATTGTCTGCTTAACCGTATATACAACAGTGCCTAATCGAATAATCGTTCACCACTACTTTCAACGGATAAATCACCTCCACCGTAGAAAGCAATGCTATGACATTATGATCTGCATTAATATAGTTTCCATAGCATGAGATAAAAAACCTTATTGACTGATGGAATTAGCATCAATTAAATTTTTTAATTCGTTGGAGTTTAAGATCAATTTCAAGTGATCATGACTCAAGTAAAAGTCATTGTTAGTAACAGGTATGTCTTAATTGGTTTTTAGTTAATCTTGCTTTGAAAACTGTTAAACAATCTTGACTGCAGATAATGGGAGCAATACTCAACAAATAAGACATTTCTTTTAAAATAAAGATGGCCAGGGACACATGCTTGTTTAGATATATGAGGATTTTTCTTTGGCATCTACACACATCTATTCATCAGTGTCTATAACATAAGACGATCATCACAACAAACACTGTAAATACTGTTATGGAGGGCATGGAGCCTTAGGCTGAGTTTTTTTTTAAAAAGGCGTATTTTGCGAGCCGATTGATAAGGCATGATGGTGCAGTGTAAGTCATGGACACAAAGTAATCCTTCAAGTGGTTGCAGTTTCTAATTTGCTTCCTCGAAACTAATATGGACAATTTTGAAAGAGACCGTGAAAATGTTATTTGGCGACCCCGCAGGAGGGAAAGTTACAGTTTTTCAGTACAACAAAAATGCTGTCTTTACAGCTAGAGACGTATTGTCCGCGGGTTACTAAATGCAGGCATGCGGGATAAATGCGTCCTATTTTTAATCTCATTTGATTTTTAACTGTTTTGAGAGCACAAACCTTCAATACACAATCCTTGTAGATTTGCAAACACAATTTGATTGATTCGGGTACTGAGTAGGTAGCATAAGACTGGTGCCAACATAAATATATTTTTCATTAGTCTTTCTTCATTTTTCCATAATTGGAAGAAACCGTTCACGCGGTAACACACACACCATCTTTTCGCCAGATAGTCCATTAGAACTACGACCACTGCAATGCAAAACTCCGATATTTTGAACATACACACTTATCGGCATAATCAAGTAATCCTTGGTTCTTTATCAGCTGCAAATATTTTTGGCTTGCATTCGTATTAGAGTCTAGTCAAAACGCTTATAGTATCGTGGCTAAGCAATTGTTTCTCATTTTTGTTAAGGTTTTTCTAGTTTGTGAATAATGCATTTGAGACGAAATACTCAGACAACCTGGATCAGGTCTTGATCTATCCCCTATGCGGTAAAAAGGAGCCGGACCACAGCCTCGTCCCTCTACTTTCCATGTCCTCCACAATCTGGGGCATTTCTATGATACGCTACTTAAGCTCTTGGCCTTTGCAACCTTTCTTGAAGAGAAACTGGTTTACCTATACAAATCCACTCAATCTCAAATGCTCTCGATCTCTCTTCAAACCAAATGGTGTCACTATCGGAGTCTCAAACGAACGGCTTCAAAGCTTATAAAACCAGAAACAAGTGAAATTAAAATTGGGAACGTATAGTGGTCGACATGTCTCCGATTTCAGTCCAAATATGCTACTCTATAAACCAGGACTAAATTATCAAGAATTTAATGCACATTGGTACATATAGAAAACAAAAATTTGGAGCATGTGTCATCCACAGACCGGGGTTTGTTCGAAATTTTGAAGGTGGCGAGGTTTGCACTAAATACCTTAGATAATAAAAACTGTAAGCAACTTTCATATGGACTTGTATAAATGTGAACAATCGCAGAAATTACTAAAAAATTATTGTCCGAAACTACGAGATCCAGAATTGTCATAGCAAAGGTTACCGTAGCAAATCACGAGACAAATTGGGGGGCAGGGCTCGTTACTCACCACTTTTGTTTGGTTGAAGGGTTTTGTTCGATTGCCACTCAATTCACACTAGTCTCTAAGTTATAAGTGCAACAATGTCGCCTACTTGTGTTTCTATTTTCATCCAAAGTGTTATTATGATTTCTCTTGTTTCTGTTCAACCTTTTCATACAGTAGCCTGGAATATGTGGCTCGTTAACAATTTCAAAGCCTACAATCTAGGGCAAAAAGAAGGTAAGGTTTTCGTAAATCTCTGTAAAAATGGAAGAAATTAATCAAGATACTTGCTACATTAAAGGGGTACACATTTCTGCTATCATTTGTTTCCTATGGCACTCCTCTTGGCAATAGGGGCGTATGACGTTTTAGTCTCAAATATCGTCTTTTTCAAACCTAACAATATTCTGAAAAGGTGGGGTTACGGCAACTTATACGTTTCACTGTCCAACATTGTAGATACTGACTTTGAGAAACATTGAAATCACATTAGAGGCAACACACGACAACGAAAATCTCGCCTCTGTTGCCATCCCTTGAATATCCTGCATTTTACAGGATAGTTAGTCATCTTGTTTAGACAATACCGATTTATAGAACATTTACATAAAATTAAAATCAACACTCATCAGGGTTGTTGAATGTCCTAAATGATAACAAATCCGACAATGGGGTTAAATCCTTGCATACCTGGCGTCAAGAGCGAACTATAACGGAGAAGGTTGCAAGGCATGGACCTCTGCGCCGGTGCACTACATGCCGCATCAAGGAAATAAGAAAACACATATTCTCATATCATATATACTCAAAATCATCCCCAATAACTTTACGCCTTTCTGTTACAAACAAACAAATTTACGTCATCAACTTTTACCTGGTTAAAAAAATTAGCAATGCCAGCTTAAGGCTGTTTTACTTGTATATACAGGTTTATGAACATGGTATGAACATTTGATACACTAACAGCTGTTGAAAGAATTCTAAGAGCAAAGGTCAAAGAGTAACCTTTCAAACTAAATACTATAAATGATACACTGGAATCACGGCATCACAGAAAATGATACAGGAACAGCTATGTCTCGTGTTAATCGTTTTATTACCTGTATTTACTCTAAATCAGCATCCGAAAAATTTCCCCGAACAACTCTACAAAAAATCACCGTTTGTTAAGGTGTCCTGAGTCTCTACAATGAATGCAGTCACGTAAAAGTGGGCGAGACTGTATGCTCTTGAAAACTCGCAGTGACTTTGCTTTATGCGTCCGATCTCAAATTCTTGTGATCTTTCACCCCCTCTTGAACCAAGGTAACGAAGCAATTCACCCTCTATTTCAAGTCTGATCAATTTTAAAGCCGTAAACTCCACTATACAGTAGCAACGGCGGTGTGCAGTTATATGGGACTTGTTATCACAGCATAGAGCCCTTTATGACAAGATACCCTTCCTGACGTCATCAATGGCTCTTCCGGGATTTGAACCCTGCCCCTCTTGAACGGAACGCAAGGAACGTATTCACTAGATCACAGAGGCCCACATTTAAGATTTCAGTTCCATCATAATCAACTTTACAAATAAATTTAGCCAACTGAGACTGTGTTAAAGGTGAGTGTGTTTTATGTACAACGCAAACAAATGTTTGCAAGTTTATTGTAGATGTCTCTTGTTTCCCGATGCCACACTCTTTGATTGCAGTGTAACACTATCAGACTCGACTTGGTTAGCCAAACATCCCATGCAAAGCTTAAAACAATGGATTTCCAGTTAACTTTTCAATTTCAGAAGGCACCCAACCCAGTCCATAATTTGTAACTCATTTAAAACTGCTATAATTAGGAGCAGCACTGAAATTGAGTGAAATTTTGCACTTTGAAAAAGGGTCGGTGTTGGCCTAATATCAATAACGTTACGTTTTTCGAGAAAATAAGGTAAACACAATAAGAAACAGTGCCACTTTAAAGCCTTCGAATAAGTGCTTGGAAAAATACTAGAAATATTTATTTTATTCTGTCTGTTTATTAACTAAGAGAATGGGGCAAAAATTAATGGAACGTATGCTTCTTGATAACTTAACATGTAGATCGTAAGCCCATTCGCCCAAAAGAGTAGACATCAAGTCATATACTACTTGTAAAATAGTGGCGAAATTGTTCCGCGATCTTCCAGCGTGGGCATTGAACTATACGTAACCATTGAGTTCATCTAAACTATTACTTCTCGTCCTTGACTAGCTCTAAACAATAACTGAGTGTTCAGGTGCTAACTGAGAGACAGTAAGGCGTACATAACATAAATTGGCTGCGTATGGACTGGAGTATCAATTCTCGCGGAGTAAACAATAATTGCCGAAGTCGGCATCACCTGTGGCTAAATATAACGCTTTAGACAGTCCTTAAAATTTCAGGTCTCGCGGTTGACAAGGACTATATGCTTACAAAGACCTACCTTCTTTTTGAGATGAGCACTGTGCAACAGTTTTGTGTCATTCAGAATTATAAACTCTTAATGTACTGTTAAGTACCTCATCACTTTTCAACGCTTTAAATATCTAACCTCGGCACTAGCTAAAGCATAGCTAGCTTCTACGGGAGTCTGGGCAAAAGTACGTCACAATTGCTCTGCTACAACTGCATTACTGGGAGCCCAAAACAACACGAAATTAATAACAGCAATTGTTAAAACAGTAATTATGGCTACTGCATCTCATTCTTCTTTGTCCTCGTGCAAACTCAGCGTCCCTTCTGGCGATTTATACGTCTAATAAAGTGCTCGACAAGAATATCTAGCTCTCATCTACCTTGAAAAGGAACAGCGTCGCAAATGCATCAGGCATATATTAAAGAACTAACGAAAACAGTAGTGACACATTATACGGTAAAGGTGATGGTCAAGACCGATTCTAAGATAATCGCATTCGATATTCCCCCCACCTTCAAAACTTGTTTCCTTAGAGTTTAGGCGTGGAAAGCAAGCTATCAGTTACTTGTTATCTCATTTCTAAATTCACACTTGTTATACGAAGTCTTTCACCCTTATGTCATATAATTTACGACATACGGAATCAATAACCCTATTAACGTCTCGTAGACGACATTCCCCTAGGGAAGGATCCTTACCCTATAATTATCAGACATGTACTCTCACTTACGTCTCGTACAAAAATATGCAACTTTTTAAACATTGTTAAGGAAACGTCACACCTTGAACTACTATCACTGTACATTATTTGAACAGTTATAATATAATGCACGTTTTGGAGTTCTTCTGGGTTACAGCCCCATTGGCCTTCTGTCCCTTATTAAGTTTTGCTGTACTTTGAGAAGCTGGTATAGTATTACTATTTGCATCAACCATATCCTCTAATGACTTCATTTTGTCAGAGAGGTCTTTAAATTCTTTCTCCATCTGTCGTATTCTTTCATCCTTGGCTTGATCATCTTTAGTAAACCTCTTCAATCGTAACTGAAGGTCTTTCACTTTTCTATCAGCTACGTCTAAATCTTTGTCCTTCTGCTCTAACTTCTGACGAAGCATTGTCTCAGATTCTCGTCCTTCCTGTACTTGCCTAGCAAGAATGTCTACAAAGCAAGAAAACATGGAAATCAGTAGTACGCCGATTTATGCGGTAAACAAATCTTAGCACTTTCTCTGTTTAGTATAAAATGTAAGTCATGTAACGGGTAAATAAAGTCAGCCATTTTTACGGAAGATTACGACTTCTGGCTCCTAACTAGATCAAAACGTTCTTAATCAAAGGCATCTAGGACCCTTTGAACGAAGTCTTAGGCTGAAATAACACGATACAACTAGTTGTATTCAACTGAACTCGCCCTAGACTCTTTTGGGCTTAACTAAACTGAGCTGCATAATATTCATATTGAACACGACTTTCTGACTCCCTTCAAGTGAACAGAGTTGTGATGAAAGGTTTTATCAAATCATCACAGGTCATAAATATACGCCGTCATGATTTCGTCAAAACTACTTACACTTAATACAGCAATCTTGCGAGTTTACTTCAGGCTTTTGAAAAGCACAGCTGCTGTGGAAACATGACTTGAAGTAAACTCAGCGATCTTTTTCGGTGAGACATGACACAGGTTCACAAGAGAGGTGGATAGATGCAAGTGGGAGACACTCCTGTGATAGGTTAATGTCATTGCTCAGTGTAAGGTGTCGCGTAAAAACGAGGAGGTACATTGAAGGAAGCTAACAAGATCGAGAGGATTCGACCGACCGCACAAGATCTGAAACTGGGCCAGGTGCAGGAGTAGAATAATAAGGCTATGGCTTCTCCTGCTTCCACCCTAAATCCCTCAGACCAAACTTATCTCCGGTTCCAAAGTAGAGAAAGTCCTGCTAAGGATTGCACAGAAGGGGCCAAAGACGATTGGACAGCAGATACGTTGGTCGTATGAATGAATTATGAAACATGGAGATAGGCCTACTACCGTAGACAAATATGACCAAGGAGTAATACCAGACTGAAAGTGTGAAAAGCAATACATTATTTCGAGAAGAGAAGATTTGAAATGCTAGGTTTGAATAGATACTAAAGAACTAGAAAAGTTAGTCACCAACGGGAATCTAACCTGTGACCCGTGCTTTCAATGGGTTCTGGACAGCATGATGGGTTAGATGGCGGTAGCTTCAATGGTCAGGTCACATGGCGCAGAGAGGCTAGTCTCCCAAATTGCGTAGAGCTGGATGTCCATTTCCTCCGGAGGAATATTGGGAGCTTATGTGGCCATTGGAGACATAGATCATGTTATCAACGGGGCTCACATAGCTCAGTTGATAGTGCGCATGCTGCAAATATGTTGGTCACGGGTTCGACTCCCGTCCGTGACATAGTCTTCTACTTCTCTAGTGTTTATTCAAAGAATTCATGATTAAGATTGGAGCAAATTTTGACAAAGTCGAATTACCGCAAAATGACATCCAACGTAATGACGCTTGGAAGGAGTAAATGAAGATGACGGGAAGAAGAAAGCAGATAAGGAAAGCTCAAACAAAAAGAGAAGAAAAACAGAAAAAAGAAGAAGAGTGTAAGTAAGCATCATCTCCCGAGTGTTTTGAGTTCTTCGTTATACTCAAAGTAGTCCACCTCAAGAAAGAAATTGCTTTACCACGTGCTAGCTGGATGGAAAGCAATTAACGAAAAGATAACTCTGATTGAGCTTTACGAATTTTCTCACTCATTCTAAAAAAACCCAAACGCCAACCACAGCTCATGCTGCCAAGATTAGATATCGGATTGCTACCAATAAGCATTTTTACTCTCGTTGCATTTTGAAAATACAGCTGCGAAGGTGAAGCACGGAGGCAAGCAGTTGGTTTGGTGATAGGGATAGTTATACAGCCTTTGCGAATAACAGGAGATTAGAGGTCATATCCTGGTAAGCCGATAATTACTGGTTGCTTATGTTTTCGGCATCTACAGGTTTTACAATATAGTTAGCCATAATCTACGTCAAAGTGCAAACACTAACAGATTCGATCAAAATAAAATGCCATCATTTTGGATTCAGTTCTGAAAGAACACTTTCCCACGATAGAAGCATGACGGTTCATGGCAACGATTACCACACCATTAGTCCTTTGAACGACCAGCGAATGGAAGGTGCTGAGGAACCCAACATCTATGAAATGTAAGCGGGTCATTACAACTCTCCCTGAAGATAAATTAGGAGCAATTGAAGAGCAAAATATGAAAAGTGAAATCGTCACTTCATGCAAACAATGAGCTACGAAAACTTTAAAGGTACGACCAGCAACTAATTCAAGGAAAACAAGCGAGATGTGAGTGAAAACTAAGCGCCGAAACTTAGGAAACGTCGAAGTCCACTTCAGGTCACAGCGGACGGGACCAAAATGTACATGAATTGCTGAGGCAACGACAAGTAGTTGGAGGGAACCTCAAATAAAAGAAGACAATGCATGAGGTGTCCGTTAAGACAAAGAAAGGGGAAAAGAACAAATAGGAAATATCCAAAGAAGGGTTAGTAAATACCAAATAAACAAAAATGACAGACGTTATGCGACAGAATGTCAAAACATCGCAAATGAAAGAATAAGTGCGAGTTAATAAGGAATATCGGACGATGCAAGAATAAATGCGAGCGACATAAATCATTGATAAGGAAAGATATTCTTAAGAAGGTGCATTGTCAAGACAACACATTCAAGCAAATACCAAATTTTCCCCAACGTACCCCACTGGTAGGATTGGCTGTGCTAAACGTGAAACAGAATAAGGGATGAAAAAACCCAACAGTGCGTAATTTTCGTGACGTAAAGTGAAAAGAGGTACGCTGCTAGGAAACATGATTGCTTACATGTGTCTGTTTATCGTCACTCCATCACCAGGTTCTTTGTGGGTTTAACCGATGGCAGTTATTAAAACAAAACACCAATAAGCAGGTAGTTAAATAAAGCTATATCAATCTAATTAAATGGACTAACTAGACCACACAAGATACTATTTTGATGAAATTAATTTTCATCTGGCAGTAATATAGCCTTCTCTAAAAGACCTAACTGTACCGAACTGGTTTTTGTCAGTTTGACTGGATGTACGTATATGTCCGTTATACTACTTCATTTCATGTACAGAAATCCTCAGCTGATATAGTTGAAAAACTGGAAGCCGTTGGGGGAAATGCAATTCTTATTGCGGCTTTGGTTGAGACTGACAAATATTGACAGTTGTTTCAATTCGGAAGTAAATTTCAAGGAGTAGTTTGTCAATATGTTGTTTATCAACTATCAAACAACCTTCATTGACAGACGTATCTCTTTAACCAGCACCTTTTGTACACAGCATTGTAGTAAAACATTTGGAAACTATACTTATCCCTGCATAACCAGAGAGAGGGTTTTTAAAAACGATAGATTGGGGAGCTGCAGCTGCTGGAAAAGACCTCAAAGATCAGATGAGGTGTAATCAGCATCAGACAGCAACTCGCCTGTATGTAATGGTCAGACGTCAATGGTCCTGTCACTTTAACAGAAGAACCAGTTAAGTATCAATGGGTTATGCTACTACCTGTCGAAGGAACGAAAAGTTGAGGTCGGAAAATAAAGCGTTGGTGAGACTGCGTCCAAGAAGATATAAAAAAACTATATCCTGAAGAAAAAGAAGAAGAAGAAGAAGAAGAGAGAAGGAGTGTAGATGATGTACCAAGTTACAGGTGGATCACTGCACTTCGCAACTTTACATTCATGCTTGAGTCATCGAAGCAAGAAACATGATACACGAGCTTACCAGAACGTGAACTTGGATACGAAGTGGCAATCACATGAGTAAAAGACGTAACGAGGAAAGGAAGGAAAACCATGAGACAACTGAAAGTCATTTACGTTAAAACAATAGACGGCAGTAAGATGATGGCCTCCATAACTACCTACTTACCCAGCGGGAAAATGTGTGACCTGGACGTTGCTGGTGACATAGAAAACGTACACTGGAAAGTGTAAGCGGAAACTTACCAAGATGATGACCTACTAACACGAGTAGAAAATGGACAAGGAAAGAAGGGGGCTGCATCGGGATGAAGAGAAAAGAGCAGGCATAAACATTCAAGTATGAACTGCCCATTAATGCCAGCTCAAGTAATAAAAAAAGTCAAGCGCCTCAATTGTTTGATGAAAATTACAGAAAAGAATAGAACCAGTAGTAAAGCACTGGTTTGAAGCACTTGTTCCCAAGTAACCTGAAAATGAGATTGTCCCAAGCTACTGCTGTCAGCGTTCTAATGTACGGATCTGACGTGAGGTCGCTTATTAAGTATTTGGATAATAAAGTATATGCTACACACGTATGCTACGAATATGTTTAAATGTGTTATGGAAACGAAAACTAGCAAATCATGAACTATACCTTGACCTCTTTCTAGTGAAAAATACAAACTTGAACAGAAATCAAATATTTGAAGCATTGTATACAGTAAACACTATCTTATCAATCCAAGGAGCAATCGATTACAAACACACTCGTTCAATACAGTAAGCGACTACTAAAGCGTTGCCTCCACAAAACAAATTTTCGTGGATACCCATTTCCCCCTAAATCTCAGTGGTAGCCGAACTATCAAACGCCAGTAAAAAGAAATTGCGTTCAAGACCGATTCCAGATAAGGATAGCAACTGTTTAAACCGAAAAAAGGCCAAGGGAACGCTGTTAACTTTGCTCTGCTCATAAAATTATGAAGTGGGTTCATATAAAAAGGTTTTCATAGGACTCTTGAAAACTTTGCAAAGGCGTACATAGATGTTTGTTCAAAATATCATTCTCATATATGGACCGAGTATCTTTATCAACAAAAATAACGTGCAAGGTGCGAAATCTTGTCGAACTTGGGATTTTCATGGAATGAAGACCTAAGTAATCCATCAACAACGACGGTCAAACAAGAAAGAAAATATATCCCATTCTACGGTTGGCAGTATCAAAATCAGTTAGGATAATCCTCTGCACAAACAAACAGCAATAAATCATGAATTGTTTACTTACCTGTTGCCACAGTTGAATCCCGACTTGAGAAGTTGACATTCCTACTTTCCAAATCTCGTTTCAGTCTGTTTATCTCATTTTCAAGCTCAGTACAACGCTCCGACGAAACTTTGTCTTTCTCTTCAAATTCCTTAAGTTTTTCCTCCAGTTCAGGTACTACATTATGCTTGGTAGTTACGACCTGAACATCTGCCTCTGCCTTGCTTACTACTATTCCACCCTCTGCAGGCGCCTCGTCAGTAGATTCTGGCTCGGCTACTACATCTACTACTGGTTCTGCTGCACTCTCCTTACTCTCCCCGTCCTCTGATGGATCTGGCTTGTCGTCCGCAGCTTTTACTGGTGCTGCAGCCTCCTGGATTTCAGACTCTACTTTAGCTTCTTCCTTGGGTTCTTCCTTTGGTTCCTCCTTGGGTTCTTCCTTTGGCTCCTCCTTGGGTTCTTCCTTTGGCTCCTCCTTGGGTTCTTCAACGGGCTCTTCTTTTGGTTCCTCTTTAGGCTCTTCTTTTGCTTCCTCTTTAGCTTCCTCTTTTAACTCCTCTGGGGGATCTTCTTTTGGTTCCTCTTTTAGATCGTCTTTAGGTTCCTCTTTTGCCCCCTCTTTGGGCTCTTCCTTTTGTCCCTCGGTAGATTCAACATTAGCTTCCGCGACAGGCTCTTCTTTGGGTTCCTCTTTTCCTCCAACCTCCGCTTCCGCTTGAGGTTCCTCCTTTTGGGCAGCATCATCTTCCGTTTTTCCTTCCTCACTGTCTTTCAGTTTAACTTCATTCTCAGCCTCGTCCTTTGCTTCCTCTTTGGGTACATCAATGACGTCCTCTTTGGGCTCTTCAACGGACTCATCTGCGGCTTCAACTTTGATGTCTTCCTTGGGTACATCCTTGGCATCTTCTTTGGGCTCTTCTGTGTTTTCTTCCCGGACTTCCTCCTTTGGTTCTTCCTTAGGCTCCTCCTTAGGTTCCTCTTTTGCCTCTTCCTGTTTAGGCTCTTCTTTCGGTTCTACATTTGATTCCGTTGCTTTGTCAGAGTCCACTGAGGCATCGCCACCTCCAACATCCACTGATCCTTCCGCAGCTTCACTTACTGGCTGTTCCGTATCTGCTGAGTCAGGTGCCTCCTCACCCTTACTCTCAACTGCGGCTACACCACCTTCAGGAACCGCTTTATCAGCAGCATCTCCCTGTCTTTCACTTTCTGCCTCTCCTTCTGGTGCCAGAGTTGATCCCTCTGACTGCTTTTTATCACCATCATCTCCTTGTTCCACACTTGCAATCTTATCAGATTCTTCAGTCTCAGGTTGACTACCTTTTGCTTCAGTTGCTTCTTCTGCAGCAGCTGGTGCTGTTTCTGCATTCTCCTGCGTGCTATCAGTAGCCTCACTCATTGCTGCTGGTTCAACGTCTGCTGGTTTGTCCTCTTGTTCTGTGTCTTCTACTGCCACTGGTTCTGATCAAATAGAAAATATATCAAAAGTTACATATGCACGAATATAGTTATAGAAAAATTACAAAACTCTTCTCTTTCTAACTAGGTCCTCTTTCCTAAATACTGCCACTTCTTAGCAGCTGCAACATAGTGCAACATCTTGTAGCAAAGGCAACCTATAAAGATTCATTTTGTGCCTCCACTAATTTCCAAGCCATTTATGTTTCCTCAACACCAACTCCCAATTGTTAACTATTGAACCATAATTAGGAGTGAATATGATATTTGAGTATCAATGTTTCCACCCTTCCAATCTTTCTTTTCCTATTTTGTCCTTTTGCACTACTTTTGCTCCCACTTTGGTATATCTCTGTGTCCTTCCTTCATTGCATTCTCTCCTTTCAGTTACTTTCATTCGACTAGTAGTCTTCAACCAAATAAACATCTATTTCTTCAAGAACATCTAATTGTGAATGTGTTTCACGATCACGTGTATGTATATTCATGTATATATAATATCTACTCCAGATATATAGATATATATAGCTTCAAAGCTGAAGTTGTTCTTTTATTATACAGTATGTTCAACTGCTTTTAGTGCTGTTTCTTGGTTTTATATATATTTATATATATATATATATATATATATATATATACATGCATACTATGTCAAACAGAGACAAATCGCAGAAATTACCAAATTTGGTATATCTGTAAGCAACTACTTTTCACCAAGTGAGAAGCTTAGGAATGTGGCCCTTTATTTCAAATTTAATGGAAGAAGCTATTCAAAAACTGCCTTCAAAAGTTGACTAAAATTCTAAAAACTTTAACAATAACTTCTTGTTTGATAGTGTAGTGATGC